>JARACY010001324.1:0-60914 GCA_029255725.1 Scrobipalpa atriplicella | reverse complement strand
ACACCCTGTATATTTAAGTTAAATATGGTACAATAATTTACTTATTATTTTTCCTTGTTCAACTTTACGAAATATGTTAATTAAAGCCACACCGAACATCGATTACGATTGAATCATAAAATTATAAAATTCAAATCGTAACGATTATACCCATTACAGTCCGATTGCTACCAAAACTTCATTGTTAATTATCACGAATATTCTAATAGCTGTTATCGCAATACGCGTTACAGCTGCGATTTGAATAGCAAGTGTCTGTTGGGCCTTTATTGCTCGGTATTAAAGGCGATATTTCGATATCAAACGTCTAATCGATGTCGTGGAAGAATAACCTACCTGCGTGCGAAAAATTCATTTTGCAATCATCTGTTGTAACTGGCTGTTTGTGTCTGTTCTATTGTCTATGCTGTGTAGCCGGCGTTCTAATTTTAAAATTCAAAATGTTAGTTTATTTGTGATTTTGATTTCAACGTCTTTTTACACTAAGTAAGTACCTATACTACATATAAACTAGGTAATCTGTGTATACTATGTCCTACCATTACGTGAATCACCGGGTCAATATCCCCATTTCGCAAAAGACAACTATTTGCAACTATATTACTCTGATTGACACTCAATATAAAAATCTATGAAATATAATATGTTATTTATTACCTATCAAGCATTTTATATGCCATAGTCACTAAAATTTTGATTACATTTTTATTAGACAACTTCACAATTTTTTTGCCATAATTCACAGGTCATTTCTTACCAATCCAGGAAACGATTTCGAGACGATTTATTGCACTAAAATTATGTAAATAACACAATTAAACATGAAAATAAAGAAGAATATTGAAGCGGCCATGACCGTTTGATCGCGTCGCGTCTTGATCGTGACTCTAACGGCCTTAATGCTGTTCTAAATTTGAAAATGACAGATGATTGGGACGAGCTTTTGATTGAGAGGGTCATAATTCGGTTAATGTGATGTGTGTATATGAAATTGCATGTGTTGTGAGCTTGTGGGATGGTAATGAGTAGGTATGATATTATGTATGATGAAATAATTGATTATTTGTTTTATTATGTTGGAACTTGGAAATCTTGGAATTGATCAAATAATATGGGATTCTTGACGCTCTACCTTAATTAACATATACATGCTTCAGTATATGCATACGTATGTACAATATTTGACAAACCGTACAGCCTAGTTGGCAGTGTATCTGCCTGCTACGCAGAGGGTCCCGGGTTCAACTCCCGGCTGGGCAGATATTTGAATGATGAATTTAAATATCTGTTTCTTGGTCTGGATGTTCTTTGTGGTTGTTTCTGTGTATGTCCATGGCACCTCGATACAGGGAATCCTGGTGGGGGCTATGAGTGTGATTTTGTATGTAATAGCTCTAATCAGCTCTATAAAAAGTCCTACATCCTTACATAGTATAAAACAAAGTCGCTTCCCTCTGTCTGTATGTATGCTTAGATCTTTAAAACTACGCTACGGATTTTGATGCGGTTTTTTTTAATAAATAGAGTGTTTCATGATGAAGGTTTTTAACTGACTTTTACTACGGGAAAGTATGTCATTCCCACGGGAAAAGTTGTTTTTTGGGCTGGACGAAGTCTGCCGGGTCCGCTAGTCATCGTTATAAAAGTGAAACACTACCGGACAACAATGTCCCCAATGTCCATCACAATTTCTAAGCAAACACATTCCTCATGAATGACAATAGAAACTGTAGAGCTGCAGTTTCTTTCCTACTCAATACAAACGTTGAACACAGAGACTAATATTATGTAGACTCCGCAAGTAAGTCGACTAACGGAGTTTATAGTCCAGTTTTAGTCAGTTAGTGCTTGGTCTTTCAGTTGTGTCAGTTGACGAAAAACTAGTTAGCTAATTGTGCAATATTGGGTGTCAAAAATGATACTTAAGGTCGACAAATGATAGAGCGATTCACTGTTGATCGACAGAACTGTAGATCGAATTAACTTTTCGCGAATTAATTTATTTATTGTTTAATGTACACAAGTAACATAAGAAAGACAGTACACAAGGAATAACAACACAACAGGTACAGCTTCTTTCTACAAAGAAATTCATTCGAATTCATGCTAGGGCACACGTTTTTTTTCTTTTGAAGTACTTACGTTGTCTACTCTTATAAGTAGGTCTGTGTCTCCTTCCTACTCAATACAAACGTCAAACCGGTAGCTTTACCGTACGGTTCGAAGCAAGCACGGACTGTACCGTCGTAAACAACACTTGTAAGAAAAGTGAGAGTGGTCGGAACCGGCGAGGTCGTCGGAAATAATACCAGTGCTACTGTGTAAAACACCGCTATCAGATATGGAATCACGTAACAAAATTGTGACTTTTTCCTCAAATACGTGTTGGATTTGTTCTTTAATTTATAGAGCGAATGACTGACACAGAGTGACGGTGAAGCTCATAGGCTCGTATTTATAATGCTATCTCAAGATTGAGAGCAATATTAAGTGTGGATTTGATAGGTAATTTTGTACTGGAATGACATTTCTGATACGAACTCAAACTCGCTATCACTCTTGAGAGCTGATTATAAGTACGGGCCATAATGAGTCTCAAAATCAAGTACATTGGCGATCTCACACACTACTGGTGGAACACAGCAAGTTCAGAAAACTAGTGGTTGGTCTCAAGCCAGGCAATCCTTTTTTTCCTACCTAAGGAAAGTCGGCAAATGGAGGAAAATCCATCATGGACACCTGTGAAGAGAGACCAAGTTAGTGCCGGACTCAGATGGATCCTACCTAACAGTGCTTCAAGTGGTAGGTATCTTAGAACTTTTCGAGCCTGTGTTGTGTGTGATGCTATTGTCTGGGTGTGCTCGACCGCTTAAAGTACCTCTAGATAACATACATTCATCCATGCTGGACTGGGAGCGATAGAAAAAAATTTGAATGTGCCAGCTGCATCTCCTCCCGGGCATGCTGTAAAAACCAGCTAAGGGATTCGGGGGTTTAAGTGTATGCAATTTATAGGCGATGGGCTGACAACCTGTCACTATAGCAATATACATTATGATCTGTAATAACCCTCAAAACTTGTCAGACGTGGCGGAACGACTTTTGTTTAGGTCGTTTTTGCTCTGCCTATCCCTCTAGGGATAGAGGCGTGATTTGTGTATGTGTATGTAGATAACTACAACTCGCAAAAAAAATTTTTACGCGTGTCTCTTTTTCTTACATCATACTTTCCAAGCATCTGTCAAATAGCTGCATAATAAAATTTGGAGTTTTACAGAATTGTGCCAAAATATTTTTCCTGCATGCACATATTTGATCATCATCACTCAGATCATGAATGACGTCAGATCTACCAAATTGCTCCAAACGAAAGTGAGAGTGGGCCTCGACCGGTTTCCGCAAGGTGCCTGATCGCAATCAGATTATACACATAGCGATGACGATCGTTATGGCGACACGTGATTAGGCGATTACTCACAACATTTCTGATTGCTGATTGGTCAGTGATAGAAAAATTGTGAAATGTTGTCACCTGCTGGATTGAATCATTTTACTTTAAAGGTCGTTTGGTAGCTTAAAAGTCTGACATCTCGTCATTTTGATAACCGGTCAAATTAAACTAAATTGAAATGACGTTTGGATATTTAAGGAACTTTATTTAGGTACTTTCAATAATATAGTTTCTGTTATAAGATTACAGATAACAGAAAGTCTGTTACTATCACGAATAAATTGTGATAGTGGCGTTAATGTTGTCTATCGATAATATTTTAATTAGGTATCCGAAGTTTCATTAAAATCGATAAACAGTTACATGAATATGTTGAGATCTGTATCAATGACATAAACTTGGTTAAAAAACCTTTTTCAGGCTAACGCTATCAAGTCTTTACAAAAATATCGACGCTGTAAGCAAAGTATTGAAGTATAGGTAATATGATTTTGTAGGCCCATTATTGATATTTCTGCAACATTACTACTAACCACATCTGATTGGCTTATAAGTGCATATTACTCCGAGTAGGCATAATCCGAGTGTGATCGAGTTATATCGGAAGTTGTTATTAATGATTAAACGAACTTACCTGTACGTGAAGTTCTATCATAATTATACGAAGAGCTTTGTCCGAAGATATTAGCATAGATCACATGTAGTACCACATACAATGTCGCCATATCGCACTGAAGTTGAGGGTAGTATTTGTTTACACTCTCATTTTTTTTTTTTTTTTTTTGTGGGTAGTTCCAACCTTTCTCCTTTCCTGGCAGCCAATAGGCCGTCATTTAGTTCAGAGAAAAGACAAGTTATGTTGGTATTTTGGGGATAAGGATTAGGGTGGGTGGGATGCTAATATCTTCGGACAAAGCTCTTCGTATAATTATGATAGAACTTCACGTACAGGTAAGTTCGTTTAATCATTAATTATACTCAAGCTTTGTCCTCGATATTAGCATAGATCACATGTAGATGTTGAGATCATAGGTACATGAAAATATCAACGTGATAAATAATGAAATGACAATTGTTGAACAATCAAAATTGTGTTTTATTATCAATTTACAATGAACTTCATAATTATTATTATTGAACATAATAATTATAGAACTGAAAATCTCAATTAGATATTTAACGAATCATTAACAATAGTTCTTGCAAAAGAATCATTTTCATTTTGTTGCAAAATTATTCGATTATAAAATCGACCAAAGGTTTTGGAGTTACCGCTCCAACCTGCGGTTTTTCTAATTAAATCCAAATTAACTCCAAGTCTATTTGCCTTCGACGTGGCAGCATGTCTGGTGCTGTGGGCAGTAAATACAGTTACGTCAATGCCACATTCCTGAAGGGAACTCTTAATCCACCTGCTAAGAGTTTGGGAGGAAACTGGATTATGCGGTTTCCTTAAGCTGATAAAAAGACTGGTATGATTACCGCGCAAGTTTTCGGTAATTTTCAGGTATGTATTTAATGTCTCTACAGGACATATTTCAGGACGATCTCGAAAGTAAGGTAGAATCAGTTGTGGCTGAGGTGCACCTACACGGGATGTTTTTACCAAATCAGGGATTTTTATACAAACTTTATCCGGAAGAAACTCTAAATTAAATAAATTGATTTTAGATAATGTCTGGACTCTATGTGCAGTTGTTAAAGCAAAAAGAGTAGCTAGTTTTTTAGATATCCTTTCTAAGTTTAAATTTTCATTTGGATACCATTCGCCTAAACAATTGAGTACTAACGAGGTGTCCCAAGTTGAGTTATACTTAGGCAGTGGTGGCCTTAATCTGAAAACACCCTTAAAAAATCGTTTTATTCTGTCATCATTTCCTATATTTTGACCAAGGATTAATGAGAGAGCCGACCTACAGCTGTTTAAGGTCCCATACTGAGCTCCAGACTCGTATAACTGAGTTAGAAAGTAAATTACTATTGGTACAGACGCAGTATATAAATCAGATTCATTTGATTTACAAAACAAAAACCATTTTTTGAGGCAGGTGTCATATTGTTTTAAAGAATTGTCAGCTAGTGAGCTCAACATGATATTAATGGAAGATGGAGGTACACTTCTTCTTAGTAACGACGTCCGGATAATATCCCTGCAACCAGGGTAGTCTTGTGATGTACATCTCGGTTGCTAGAATGGGAAATAATTAAATGTTTACTAGGTTTGAAAATCAAAGGTTCGGAAACTAGAAGACTTCTGAATAGGGGGTACCACGGTTGTGTGGGCCAGAGTGGGACGACAAGAATTCCAGTAGCCTTGTCATCTATAATCTTTCTTATGCATTTTAAAATAATAGCAAATGGTGGAAAGCCATAGAAATAGAACTGTCTCCAAGAAGTAGTGAAAGCGTCGACTGCAAACGCATCAGGGTCTCGGTGCCATGATATATATCTTAAACACTTCCTATTTAACCTACTGGCAAAGATGTCTATCTGCGGTTGGCCAAATTGGCGCATAATCCTTTGAAACGCTATGTCTGATAATTCCCATTCTATGTCGGGATGTACACGACGGGACTCTGCGTCGGCTACACTGTTTTCGACGGAACTTATGTACGAAGCAAACACTATAATCTCTCGTTGTTCGCACCACTGCCATAATTCTTTTGTGACGCTGGTGAGGTGAGGGAACTGAACACCACCCATGCGGTTTATGTAAGAGATCGCTGTGGTGTTGTCTATTCGCAATAGTATTTGACAGTTGCGATAATGTTTCGCGAATATCTTGAGGCCAAAAAATGCAGCCAAAAGTTCTAAGTAATTTATGTGTTTTGACCGTTCAGCCTCTGTCCATAAGTAACATATCATCTAGATATATTGTGGAAATGTAACCACAGGAACGGAGCAGGCTCACTACTGGTTTTAGTATCTTTGTAAATAAATAAGGTGCAATATTGATGCCAAAAGGCATTACATTAAAATTATATAATTTATCCCCAAATTCAAATCTGAGATATTTTTTAAAATCATCATGTATACGGATCAAAAAATACGCGTCTTTTAGATCCAGTGTGCTCATAAAACAATTTCTAGAAATTAACTTTAAGGCGGTTCGCAAATCTTCTAATTTAAAATGTTTCGTGTCTATAAATTTATTTAATGCTTTCAAGTTCAAGATAAACCTTGATTTGCCATTTGGTTTCGGTACCAAAAATATTGAAGATATAAATTGGCCTTCACAGGGTTGGCACTCTGATATTGCTCCTATAGATATAAGTTCATCAATTGATTTTACAAACTGCACATGTTCTGACTCAGAGTAAGATCTTTGCATAGGTGTCTGTTGTTGAAAGACTGGGCGTGAAAACGGTATTTTAACACCCTCTATCCATGATAATATGATGTGGTCATTAGTGATAAGTGACCACTGAGGTAAAAAATGTGATAGCCTGCCGGCGTACTTTACCATGTCTAGCGGCGGCTGCGGTTCGGCGCTGGCGGCTGCGGCGGCGGCGGCGGCGGCGCTGGACGCGACGACGCTCTCGAGTAGTTGCCGGGACGACCCTTCTGAGCAGGCTCCTTCCTCTGGGTCCCCTTCGGTTTCTGCTTGTAAGTAGAGGGAGGAGCACGCCAGTTTAAATTTTTTTGCGGCTGAGTATTAGATGAGGACTTTTTTGGTTGTTGTGTGGACGAAACAGGTTTCATATCTGCTCCAGATTTTGAAATAGCTTTTGCTGCTTTTAGAGTATCTGCCAAATCCTTGCTAAATAGATACTTGTCAATTTTAGTAGCTTGCAACTGGTCCTTCAATTCTTTTTTCAAATTATATAGCACAAAGTTGCGGCGTGTAGTAGAGTCCTGGTTCTGACAGTCACATAATAGCTTACTGGCATCCATCAAAATCTTAATAAGTGTCATGTCCTTTTTCTCAGCTGAGAGAAGCATAGTAATAGCCTCAGCAACGCAAGAAATAGCCGAAGACATTTGTTTTTGTCTGGTCTTTATACCTTTGTCTCTTTTGTAAATAGCCTCTGAGACTGCTGCTTTAACCTCTGGATTAAGATCCGGAGCATCAATCAAAGTACAGTTGCCCGGGGGTAAGTATTTTTCTAAAAGCTCCTTGCGAGTTTCTTTTGTCAAACCTGAGGTGGCTATATGCTGTAACCTTACTGCAAGGTCAGTCTGTATGTCCTTTCCAGAGGCCTTTGTTTTTGAGGGGTCTTCTCCTAAGATTTTTAAAAGCTCATCATCTAGCTCTGCAACCACCGGCGGCTGTTCTCCGGAGGAATTTGCGACCGGTTGTGACGTGGATGGCGCAGCAGGTGCGGGCGCCGAGGGAGGCGCGGGCGTTGCAGGCGGCGCGGGCGTTGCAGGCGGCGCGGGCGGCGCAGGCTTCCCTTGATCAGCAGCGGCTGCCGCAGCTGTAGGCGGCGGTGCCTGCCCCGGTGCGACTGCGGCCTGAGAGGCGCGCGGCGGGTTCGGTGCATCTTTACTACTCGTTGAAGGCTGGTCTGAAATCGATATGATTCAGATGTAAGTGTCATCCTCAAAGCTAGCAAAGTGACAGCCCCTAAAGCTGCCCGCATTACCGCTTTATAGAAAAATATATAATAGTCATATTTGAAAAAACCACACAGGTAGTATTTTGTCACAACCATTGTGACGGAGAAAATAACGTAGGTAAAGCTTTGTGACAATCCCAGAAATTGCCCGCTTGCTTTGGTGTGAAGTGACAATCCCACAGATTGCCCGCAACACAAAATTTCTTGTCACATTTTTAGTGAAGTAATAGCCCCAAAGGCTACCCGCAACACTAAATCATATGTGAAATTATTTAATATCGTGTACCTAATCAATTAAGTGATAACCCCATAGGTTACCCGCAGAATTGATGCTTTTATCAAACACTGATATATCGATATAAATAGGTACACCAACCTTGTTGTTTGTCACGGTCCTGCTTCGAGTAGTGTGAGTAGAATGAGGCCCGGGTAGCACCATCAGGTGACGGTGACCGCGATCGGGACGAAGAACTCGAATCCGATCCGGAATCTGAGCTGGAACCGTGCGCCGCAGGGGGCGCAGTCTCGGGCTCGTGCGCGGGTGAGACGGCGGGCGAGCCAGCACGGGACCCCGCGCGCGAACCGGCAGGGGACGGCGCACGTGACGAGGCGGCTGACGACGACGACGATCCACTTCCAGGAGGTATCGGTGACGGCGGCTTCTCACTTTCGTGTTTTCTTTGTGCGTGCAGAAACACCCTTTCTAATTCTTTAAACTTTTTTGCCATATACTCGTAATCATATTCACTGGGTTCATTTCTAGCGCGTTTACTCATTTTGAGTAAGTTCAAATAGAAAATCTCGATCGAAAAAAGGCACTTAACACTGCACGGCACAAAAGAATTTACGAATCTTGCGACGTGGCGGAGCACTGAAATGTGAATGACGGCCTATTGGCTGCCAGGAAAGGAGAAAGGTTGGAACTACCCACAAAAAAAAAAAAAAAAAAATGAGAGTGTAAACAAATACTACCCTCAACTTCAGTGCGATATGGCGACATTGTATGTGGTACTACATGTGATCTATGCTAATATCGAGGACAAAGCTTGAGTATAATCACAGTATTAACGTGATCAATCGGACTGTATTACGAATCTAGATAATGGTTGTTTCTATTTTTCCTTTTTTGTTAGTAATATTATTTCAAAAAATGTTTTAATCTATGGCTACTTAAAACTTGTATTGGGTTTGTCTTGGAATAGGTAAAATATTTTAAGAAACAATTTGTCTGAATTTGATTTACAACATGATTGTCACCATTCTTAAGTTATAGTTCGCTACAGTCTTTAATAAACTGTCAAGTTTATTTTATTACTTATCTTGATATTACCTCTATACCCTATGATAATAGTGATCATATCTATTAATTAAACCTATCAATATCAACACGATTCACGGAATTATTACGGTAGTAGGGTCTAAAAATAGTATGGTCATGGTATGCTGCAAATATGTAGAGAATGGTATACCAGAGCTAACATTTAGCAATTTCAACGGAAAACTATATATTGGCACTGGTCTATCAGCGTTCTAATTTTAGATAATTATTTAAACTAGGCTCTAATGATGGATTAAATTCCTCTTTTCCTTCCTTTTCCTTTCAGAATGCATTTCCTTTTACAGTTAGATTATTTTTATATAGAAAGTCTATTTACAACAACATATTAATAGCGAAGGATTTATTAAAAAAAATTTTTTACTTATTTTTTTTATTTATTATTGTATCTGGATTTTTCTGTGTGTACAAAAATTTTTACTAAGTATGCTTGCATGCTTATATTTTATCGTATATAACCTTTTTAGGACCATGTAACCGCGTCTCTACCACTTGCCAGATAATATAAGTAGTTCCTAGCATTCCTCTTTTAAATTAGCGATACTAATGCCTGGGCAAGGAAGCTGCCAATCTAAATACCTATAACTAACCACATCGGTATCTGTCAATCACGAATCGGTAACAGGAGCTCTATATCAAGGCCGACCGCGAGTGGACAGACCGACACGATCTGTTACTATTACACACCTGTAGTTTGTGTCTACTACGTCATGAATATGGTAATAAGACGTATTGAAGTCAAGTGACAGGGCAAATAGAGCATTTTTATTTAAATATTTGTAAGTTACTATAATAAACTATTATTTGGCTATAGCTAGTCTAGATCAGCGTTGACCAAAACACCGAAATAGAGTCAAAACCTTGTCTGAAATATTTTATACATAAAGAGGCGACGCACCAAACATACGTCATTCATAGTACATACATACATAAAATCACGCCTTTATCCCTAATGGGGTAGGCAGAGCGAAAACGACCGAAAGGTCAATCCACCACGTCGGACAAGTTTTGAGGGTTATTTCAGATGGTCATGTGTATTTCTATAGTGACAGGTTCGCCTAAATTGCAATACATTAAAACCCTCGACTCGAATCCCTATAACAAACCACATCATTCATAGTACAGTAGGATTATTTATAATTAAGTATTTAAGAGTAGGTAAAGGAAGCAAAAATGTGGGTAGTTTTATAGACCAATTTGTTACTCCTTTTTAAGCTCAACTAATTTTAAAAATGTGCTAGGCCCGTATTTATAATCAGCTCTCAAGAGTGACAGCGAGTTTGAGTTCGCATCAGAAATGTCATTTCAGTACAAAACGACCTGTCAAATCCATACTTCATATTGCTCTCAGTCTTGAGATCGCTTTATAAATACGAGCCTTAGTAACTCGCTTAGGCGTACCTATTAAATATTTTTGAAACGCAAACGCCTCCAGGTGGTAATTATCGAATGCCAGTTCGATCGGATAAGTGCGCAAGTAAATGTCCAGAGGGTATACTTCTCTATCATGATATACAAACAGTTTTGTAGATATATGCTCTTTTTAATATTTCCTTAAGGCTAGAAAACTTTTAATGGTGTTTTTCACTTACTTTTGGTGTAACCGGATCGATTACTATAACTACCTCTTTTAACTAACAATTATAAAAAAAATATAATAAGATTTGTTGCAAATAAGTATTTCATTTCTTTTCTCAGACACAAACAAACAGCAAGTTGAAGAGTTAGATTGTATGGAGGATGGGCGGGTGTAATTTCCTTAGCTGTCCGACTGTCCGCCCATTGCCAGCTACCCTAGGTTATCATCTGAGAGGCAGTAGCCTTTGGCAAAAATGAAAGAGGCAAGAAAGTGCATGATGAAGTTTCTATGACTATACTTCCTTCTGCAATGATGATGATGACAAGAAAATACTTATTCTGGGCTTTTGTTTATCATATTTCCTCAGATTCTTTACACCTCAAAATATTTCTATTGCTTTTGTCTTTTTGTTAGTTAATTCCTTTAGAGAATATATTCGGAACACCCTAATGACTTGTCAAGGTGACATTACTCTACGCATACGTTACGCACATTTCAACATGTCATGACTACGTTATACCCTTTGCGACATAAGTGTGACCCACTATATTGACTACTTGTGATGATTTGAAAGGAAACGAAGGCGGCAATTTTATATGAATTTACTGGCAATGTAGTAGCATAGAGGAATATAGGCTCGTATTTATAAAGCGATCTCAAGTTTGAGAGCAATATTAAGTTTGGATTTGACAGGTCGTTTTGTACAGAAATGACATTTCTGATACAAACTCAAATTCACTGTCACTCACACTTTAAATACGACCCCTAATATTACTTCGGTTATGTTACCATAGATTCATATGACAAATTCGACAGTTCATAGAAGTTGTCAGCAAAAAATAAGTCAAATATGTATCTTCTAATGGTAACGGAAGTACGTACAAGTAGTAGTATTCGTAAGTATGAATTACCTACGTGGTGATAGAAAAACATAGAATGTGCCACTAGTAGGAACCAGCTAAGGGATTCGAGGGTTTCAGTGTATTGCAATTTAGGCGATATGGGCTGACAACCTGTCACTATAGCGATACACATTTCAGTCTAATATTGCCCTCAAAACTTGTCAGACGTGGCGGAACGACCTTTTCTTTGGTCGTTTACGCTCTACCTACCCCATTCGGGATAAAGGCGTGATTATATGTAGGTATGTATGTATGTATGGTCTAGACCTACGTATGGTCTTTTCGATTTCGTCCAATAGTTCACTCTATGTAAGAAAGTTAGTATAGTACCTTGTTAATGTAGACATTGTAATCGATCATTCTGAACCAATAAAAACCTAAAGACTATAGGTAATGAGCTATAATGACAACTGTAGACGCATTGTCGACACACCATACATACCATACATAGACGGTGCGTGTAGAAATCCTTTATTACAATCGTGGAGAATGTGCTAAAGAAATAGTCATTTATATCAATGCGAAAAGGCTATTGACCCCTTTTTTATATATTTTACAAAAATACATATAGTCACGCCTGAATTGAATCCCTTACGGCGTAGGTAGAGCTTCAACGACTTCATATTAAGACGTGTTCGCCGTCTAACAAGTTTTTGTTTAGAGCTATAACCCAAAAGTGCCTGTTTTTTCTTTGGTTCATATGTATTTGTTTACTTTGGTTTATGTATACAAAGGCGTGAATATATGTATGTATTTATGTATGTATGTACAATAAATGAAAAATACTTTTCACTTAAAGGGTCTAATTGGCAACTGGCAACGCTGCTTGTGACCCATTTATAGTGCTAAAAACGTCTTAAACAGTTATAAATCCACTATGCATGTTCATAGAAAATAATGGGAGGTCTTTTTTATGACCGTACCTACCTAAATAACTACCTGTCTTACGCATTTTACTGTCGACACTCTATATACAACTCACGTTTCTAACACGTAGACAGTTCGTGACCCAAACGCGATATCAAGTGCAGATAATACTGCCTCTTTGATCAAGTGGTTAGGACTTTGGCTCTCTATTCAAAGTTCGTAGGTTTATCAACTTCCTACAAGACAATGAAAAGCGAAACCATCACCCATCCATCCTTTAACATAGACTAGATGACAAACACACCATCTTTAGATCGGTATCTCGTACAGTTTCTCAACATTCATGACCCAGACGTGATACCACGTACAGTTCAATAGTAACAACGGATGATGACTTATGACGATGCTATAGATAGAATGAAATGGAATTATGAAACATTAGTAAGTACTTATATCGGCAACCGTCTAATATAGATCTAATATGGATTACAAGGATAAGTAGTCTTATCTTTTTATGATCACGTTGGGCTCTAAACTCAATGGTGAATCCTTTTTGAGACGATGATAAGAAAATTTGTCAAAGATATTTGATGTTAATCAAGTTTTCCATGAACAGGAGAGGCTAAAGTATAAAAGTTGTAGTCAAATGGCTTGGAAAGCACTTGAAATGATATTCACGTTAATGTAACGTGAAGCAAATCGATTAGTTACGGGAGATTCTGTAGTATAGAGATGTGTATGAGAAGAAAGTATACGTTTTGTGCTGTATCATTGCGACACGTGTTTGGACAACTTTGTGATGTCAAACGTCGTTTTATGGTTTTGAAGATCTAGGATAAGATATTTTACTAGTAACACGTAAAAAAAAAATCATTTGGGTACTAAAGTACCAAGTCATTCTGTTGGAACATTCCGCAGGTGTGTTTTGGTACTAAGACCCATATTTATAGCGACCTCAAATCAAGAGCAATATTAAGTATGGATTTGACAGAAATGTCATTTAACTTAAACTCGCTGTCACCTTTGAGAGCTGTTTATGAATACGGGCCTAAGAAAGGCACGCCGCACGCATAAAAACGTACGCAAGTATCATGTGGGATCCTTATCTAGATGACCTGTCATTGAACTAGAATCACCAGATGCCATGTTTGCATATTGAATTAGTATTTTATCCTGCAGTAACAATTCAAGTCTTGCTTCATCCAATCTTGACCTATTAGTACTTGATAGTGGTGAGACGTGACGCAGTATCGAATTGGAACTAGTATAGTGCAAATTCGGAGCCTGACCTTTTGAAACAATACCTCTATACTATAACATATACATATTTGATTATGTGAATAAGATACTTTGATAACTAAACCTATTTCTATAATCCGATAATTGTAAATGCAATTGATGGATAATGAACATTGAGAAGATATATAGAATTTGAAAAGTTATCGTCATAACAAAAAAATATTATCTTAACCAACGATCTTAACAATTTTTTTTTAGTTTCTTATAATCAACGTTATTACTTTATGTCTTATATCCCAAATTAGCAGGTACTTAGTCAAAGTACTCGTAATTCAAGAAATACGAGATTATCAAGATTTCAGATAGGTTTTCTCTACATGTCCACCATAAAATACAAAATTACTAAATAATTTCATATTTTATTAGTGCCCCAGTTCGTTTAATAGCACTTAGTAGTCTTATGTGTGGTAATAAAACAAATATAATAGGTAAGTAGTGTTGTAGAATTCTAGAGCACTATAAAATATCGTATTTAACTTGTGAAATCCATCACAGTTCAAACGTTGCAATAAGACATTGGCGTCTTCCTGTACTGTCGTTTACGCATTTGACTTAAACCTTTACAAGCAAAAACGACCCTTATTGCAATGTTTTTTTATGCAGAGCTAGGAGAAATAGGCCGCAAGTTTTTCCATGCGAACTATAGTTAAATTATTTTGTAATCCGAAGTTTCGGGCGTATGCCAGTCTCTTCTAAAAGTAATTATCACATAAACATATTTTGAAAATCTTATTTGCGATCTAGTTCACTCTACATACATACATGAAGTCGACCTAATGTAGAATGTTTCTAAAGGCGTGCTTTTACGGGGTAGGCAGACCGTAAAACGCCTCAAGGCGCCTTCGCCACGTCTGACAAAAACCCATTCTAGTTCACTGTAAAGTTTAGACCGCACTATCGCGTAGCTGCAGCGGAGCGACGCGGCGTGACGCGACACGGCGCGACAAATGATTCTTTGTATGAAAATGTATGAGACGTACCGCACTGCTGATGCACTGCAGCGGAGCGACGCGGCGCGACACGGCGCGACAAAGACTGTCAAAAATGTATGAAGTGACATTGCCGCGCCGTGTAGCGTCGCGCCTAGTTGAAGTTAACCATGCCTATATTATAGTTTAACCAGGTATAAGTTTCCTAGTTGTGGACAGTACAAGATTATACCGTTTGTATGTGAATAATTAAGATTGCGTCCCTTCTTAAGTTGCTCTCGCAAACAATTAGAATGTTTCTAAAGAGTATTTATTTATCTAATTACAAGCCCGCGTTTCGACGGAAGTCACGACTCTGGTGCTTTTGGGTTGATTGCTCTAGTATTGCAAAAATCTAATAGGTTAGATTGCGGGTAATTTAAATTCACTTAATTTGAAAAACATTTAAAAAAAAAACATATTTGATGACTTGTGTTTAAAAATTAAGCAAAATGTCATATCTATTTTATTCCTATTGAGAATCTAGGTATGTGCGTACTAAAATCTGGATAAATGTGATAAGGAATAACTAGAAAATTTTGCTTATACTTAAGTCAACAAAATCTACGAAATCAAAGAATGCAACGAATAGCCAAATACAGACGACCTTTGCGCAACTAACTCACGCATATTTTAGAAGCTATTTCCCAATTTCCAACCGCCAAACATCTCTCAATCAAACGTGCTACTATGATGCAATGTCACATGTGGATCTCTGCGTGAATCAGAATTTCGGCAGCCATCTTGATTGCTACAAATTAGGCGCGAAGAATCTATAAAATGGTGGCCACTGGTCAATGTCGAGTGTTAGGGATTTACGTGGTTTGTTTAATAAAGGTTAACGATTGCATAGAATTAAATAAGTACATCAAGATATTTAGCTTCCATGCTGGGCTGGGAGCGATAAAAAAACAAAGAATGTGCCAGCCGCATTTCCTCCCGGGCATGCTGTAAGAACCTGCAAGGGATTTTTTCGTTACATTTTAATTTAGGCGATGGGCAACCTACAGCAATATACAGATCTATCTTAGACAACCCTTAAAAAAAGTCAGACGTGGCGGAACGACCTTTGTATGGGTTGTTGACGCTCTGCCTACCCCATTAGGCAAATTAACGATCATTTTAATTGACCTATGAATAATTCTAACTATGTGATTCATAAATAATTAGGTGTTCAAATGTCAGTATTAGTTTGAACCCAATAATTAAACCTACTTACCATATTAGTAATTGTTTTTTGCCAAGATAAAGTGTTGCTTCCGCATAGAATGACATGACGAAGGTAAAATTTTGAATCAACTATATTACTTTTTATGCGTTTAATAAAAATAACTGTTATTGGTACTTGGTATTTATAACGTAAGTCAGTATTAACAAGACCACAAAATAATAGGTTGGTAAAATTTCACGCTTTGTAATTTTGAAAGTAAATACGTTCAAGATTGGAGCAGTTCAAATTCCAATAATAAGGTAGTCAATCACAAACAGGTTTTTTTTTTTATTTAGTAATCTGGTTACTAATTACAAAAATGTAATCTTGGAATTCCACTTGCCAAATCGATAATTTGTATAGTCGTATACTGCTTCATTTTAGACAAACTTACAGATATTTTTTTTGCTGTGTAAGGCACAAATTACACTGTCAAATAAATACCAGTCTTGTACCAAATATTTTGTTTAATTTGTCCACAAGTACAGTATAACACGTTTTTTAGCTAGTATAATAGTAGTTCGGTGATATATACCTACTTAATCCTACTTTATACACCACTGCACCTTAACGTACCTATAATATGTCAGGAAACATACCCTTAAAGCAGGACACTAATCCCAAGGGATTTAAAGTTGTACTGAATTCCTTAATGCACCAAGGGTTATTATGAGATTTGAATTTGGAATGTCAATTGAAATTCAAAGAAAATAATTTTCTGAAAAAAAAAGGTATGGCTGAGTGTGTATTAAAAATGTTGCTACACTGGCCATCTGCGCCCCCCGGCGAGTGTAAAAAGGCTGTATGACTAGTTAACTGTATATGCTCTTTGCTTTGTGTAAAAAAATAAACAAAAAAAAGAAAACGCGTTTTTTTTGTTAATTTACTCTTTGGTTTTTGCTAAAGTTTTTCCTTTAATGATTTTGACTTTCATTCCGAAAATTATCGAGTAAAATTAATATTTTGACCCCAAAAAATATTACGATATAATACCTATTGACTATAGCTATACTATTTTGCTATAAGTCGAATATTTGAAATACGAATAAATATGAACAATTTATTGCCTTTTTGGAAAAATAAGTAGTGGATTGTGGTGTGGAATGTGAACGGATCTGTTACTTCTGGTATGTTTTCAATATTTACCCATAAATTTTACATGTATATTTCTGAGCTTTATTATCTTACACTCGTCCACCGCCGTATAAGTAATATGTGCAGTAGGTGAATAAAGCATAGTATGCTCCTCGGGAATAAAAGTGTCTTCGCCTTGGGCAGGCTTAAATCCCTCACTACATTCAGGATTCTTGTTATAATTCCCTCGCTTCGCTCAGGAATTAAATATTTAATTCCCTCGCTACGCTCGGGAATTAATCCTGGAATCCTTCATTCCGCTCAGGATTCAATATGCTGCCCGTGACGTTAGACACTGCTTTATTCCCTCGATGCATAATATACTATAATATAAAACTATTGCTTATTTAGAGCGTAAGCTAAGGATGTGATTCTGAATATTTTTAAACTCTCCATATAAGGGGCATGGCAAATAGGAAGCGGTGCGGCGCGGGCGAGGCGGAGGCGCGTCAATTTTGTATGTAATTTACGTCTGCGCAGCGCAGCTTGATTTGAAGTTTCTATATAAAAACGACGCACCGGCGACGCAACGGCGCCGAACCGCTTCCTATTTGACATGACCCTTAAATGAAAAAAGGAATTTGGTACTACAAGATATTTTCTCTCAAGTATAAAATACGCCTTATCTGATTAAGCTTTTGAATTCTTTGCTTGAAGCTCATTACTGCGAGCAATTTAGCACAAAACGCACATGCGTTAGGTTAAAGTATAATTACGAAGTGCCGAGCAAACTAGATCACATAGTGCGTAATTACATGATGCTGGCGTAAGCTGTTATTGCGGAGTGACTTATTATGACATCTCCTGAGACTATTACTACGTCACATTACTTTAATTTTGTATTGATTTATAATATAAGCCTTTACAGTTTATTATATAAACGACACATGTATCCTATAGTTCTAACTACAACTCATAGGTTTTATGCTCATACAAAAGACATCAACGCGCGCTACGATTATATTGTTTTGATTTTTTTGTTTAAAATAATATTAACACATGCATACATACATATAAAAACGCCTGTATCTCTATTGGGGTAGGCAGAGCGTAAACGACCTAAGTAAAGGTCGTTCCGCCACGTCTGACAAGTTTTGCGGGTTATTCATAATATTAACACTATTGTTTTTAATTTTATTTTTGATTTTACCTATATAAGAGAACTCGTCATTGCTAACTTATGCTAGAAAAAGGCTGTTATGTATTTCAAAACCCAACATGTGTTTTTCGAGTAGCTATTCGTATACTTTTATAAAAAAATCTGTGCATCACTTATTTATCATTTTTTTTTATAGCTCCTACTTCCAAAAGAAAATCCATTCGTACGAGTACGACTGATTATCTATGGCGGTATGTCATAAACTCATCAGGGTGTATAATTTTCTCACACACCGTGTAACATGTTGTTACACTTTATTGTGTAACTGATAACGATATAACACTCTCTTACAAATGGGTGTAAGGGCTGAGACATATTGTCGATTTGCATTGATTCATTTGTGATTCTTTTTTAGCCTAAGCCTTATTACTTGTAGCTATAGTCAAAATAGGCAGGTTCATTATTTAATTACATCACAATTAAAGTTGATGTTGATTATTTTTTTTTTGTTTAGACTAAGGCTAAAAAACCGCACCGCTTCCTAAATGCCATGCGCCTAAGGTGTGGTGTTCAAAACTGATTGAGATTTAAGTCTAAAAAAATAAATTATTAATCAACATCAAATTTTTATTGTGGAATAATAAATAATGAACCTGCCTATTTTGACTAGCTACAAGTAATAAGGCTTAGGCTCGATCAGTCTTGTACACCACACCTTAGACTTAACCATAAGATCAAGCTCTTTTAGGCCCGTATTTATAATCAGCTCTCAAGAGTGACAGCGAGTTTGAGTTAGTATCAGAAATGTCATTCCAGTACAAAATTACCTGTCAAATCCGCACTCAATATTGCTCTCAATCTTGAGATCACTTTATAAATACGAGCCTTAAAATATAAAAATTACGTTTTCATTTTCCATTATTTCAACATTAAAGTAGCAAACGTTGTAGTGTTTCAAAGGAAAGTTTAAAATGATAAAATACATTAAAAAACAATCCATATTGTATTTATTTTTTTACCAGTTGACGTCAATAAACAGTCTGCCCCGACCCTAACACTAAGCACCGTTTGATTGCCGCGCCGATTCTCCACATTGGTGATTGTGTATGGGAGGTGCTATGGCTTGTGTATGGTGCCCTTTCCATGTTGCACACATGCTTTTATTACGGCTATTTGTAACTAGTTGATTGTTGCAAGTTTTTGATGTAGAGTTCATGTGTGGATGAACTATTTTCAAGTACCAGGAGCCGTATTTTTGAATCACTCGAATCGCATTTGCATACGAAAACTTATATTCGCATGGTAAATTGTATGAAAATCGTATGCGAAATTTACCCTTTCGTATGCGATTTGGAGTTCGAGTGATGCAAAAATACGACTCCAGATAAGGGCTCAATTTTTTTTATTTGAGCCTGTGGTGTCGCACTGAAGATCAAAGGCATCTCTCTATTTCTTCAATTTCTTTCTTTTCTCTAGTGCCAGTTTTCTAAAATATCAACATAATAATTATTATACCTACTAGGTAAATTTTTCAAGGATTCTAAAATTTTGTTCTTAGTTATTACAAAAATATCTCCAATCAGCTGTTCAGTATCTTCACCAAACGCATGTCTTCTAGCGGATGTACTCTCAGTTGCGTCGCTCCAGTTACCACACGCGAACTATGCGCACATTCAGACATTTCTGCGCGGTCGTTACTCTAGTGCGCATTGGTAAAATACCTACTATAGACTCTTTTAGCTTTACTGAAAAAAATCACAACTTGCTTTATAAAATATTAGCTAGGTATATTTTTTAATCAAATGTCTATGATCATAGATGTGATATATGATTATTTCTTCATGGGAATAGATTCGTCATTAGATAGAGATTTTACAGTTTAAGTACAGTTTAAAAATTGCTTTCATGGTTTGTCTATTATTGAATATATTAATATTTTTTAACATAGGTATTTACAAATAGACTCGAAGAAGAAGAACCATATACTCCAAGCTTTCAAAACAAATAGTCCAAATGTGTACAAAACAGAAGCCAAGTTTGTTTGAAAAGCCTTCACAGATATTATTTATGATGTGAGGAAGGCAATTAAGCGGGTTTTAACACAACGGACTAAAACTGACACAAGGCCGGTGGCACAACGAGTTGTAACTAAAGAGTTCTTCTCACGGGATCCGTTACAGACATTCATTCTTTTTGAATATGTTAGGTTTTGGGTAGCTCTTTGAGTCAACTTTATGGCGAGATGATGGTGAGTACGAAATTATTCTTCGTTTTAAGAGCACCGGGCATGATGGTCTTTACTATTGTGGAGTCCTTTTATACCCACTAGTATAGTGTGCTAATCGATGACGATGAAGATGCATGTACGTTTAAAAATAAAAGAAAATATTACTTATGGATTTTCCTGTTACGCATATTTATCATAATCACTTCTTTATTTCATTTTATCTCCCGTTACAATTTTTTTCTCTTTTTTTATCACACTCATTTTTACCAACAGTAAAAAATAAATAAAGAGTAAGTTAATCAACCTGTACGCTTGTCAAGATTACAACCTGTTCGCACATCAGCATTACACGTTACAAATAACGAAAGAAGATAATCCGCACTAATCCTCACATTCTTAATTACCTTTCTACTTACTTATGTAAGTGACTGCTTTCCTTCTAATCACATTAGATGAGCTTTGATTAATAATGATCTGCGGATATCTTCTTGAACATTAACCTAGTTTTGCTAGGGTTACCTTCCTTGCCGTAATTTATGAATGAAAATTCTCACGATAATGTTAGCCTAACTTGACTGGGTCTATTGGATGTCACATTTTTACGATGATCTTTGTACGCGTTCACTATAAAGACATGTTTTCTATTATTCGTAGTAATTTAGCACTTAGTATGAGATAACTCTGAATCAATGACCGTATTTTGTGAGATAGTTGCGAAATACCTACCGAAAGCTGACTTAAATGTATAAGATAATGTCTGATCGCATATTTTCTTTTACTTAAATAATTATTATGTAAGTATAAAAAATATTGTCATAGTTGTTTCAAGTAATAGTCTGTCTGAAGTTATATCTGTACATAAATAAGAATATTTTACCGAATGAAAGCTGTTGTTGTCTCGGGCCTTTTCTAATATTTCTGATACTAAACCCTACTTGAACTACAAATTAAACCGCCATTAGCGCGCGTATTGACCATAATAAATAAATGGAAACATTGCGAAACTGAACGAAATAACTCGTTTTTCTCGGAACTGGATTTGGTGCAACCGGCTCCGGTTAATAAGATCATTTAAGTGCGATTTTTGAGTAATTTGTTGTGAAATAAATCCATGTTTTTGAAACTGATTATTGAATAAATTGATACTCACGGTGAGAAGTTACATTTGAAGATAAAACTGAGATGAAATTAAAAAAAACTAGGGGCCAAAAAGGAGCGTTGTTTGCTATGAACCACTGATGGTAAACTGGCACTTTAACCTATAATGTTATATTCTTTACAAAAAATATATTCATGTAATTTCTAGGGTTGTAATTTCGAATATGTTTGTTAGTTTTATTTAGATTAATTTTCAATTATAAGTTAAAGTATTTGCTTCCTAAATCAAGGTTTATAAATATGCAGTTGCAAATATTAGTTCAGTCATTAAATGTTAATCAATGTAATCACATTGACTAATGCCATTGGTATTTTATTTACTAGGTATGTCTTGTTTGAAAGGCAGAACATATAGGTAGGTTAGGTAGGCCTATATATTTTGCATTTGGTGAACTCATATAAACTATATAGGTCAAAGGTGACTAAGACAGATACTAAGATCAGTCAGCTCGTCCATCCTAGCTTAAAATAAAGAAATTAATCTTACACTGCGCTTTTTTACATTGAAAACTATGATAAATATCAGAATCATTAGACCACCACCAGCTAATACCAGTTTCTGCACCTATAGCTTACTCTATCATAACATCGAGGAACTAATCAATGAAGTAACAGTCAAAACTTGATTCCACCCGTACGCAGTCACATCCTCCATACGCACATTATGTACCAGAAAATGAGAGGATATCCTTCTGATTTCCTTCATCACATGACTGCAGTGACGGCAGTAGGAAGCAAGGGAGAAACTGGTCAAATTAAAAGCACCGACATGTGTTGCCAGAAGGTTTACGTTTAAAACATATAAAAGCAATAATTTACATATCATTTATGCATAATTTTAAACATTAAATTCTTTTAGGAATAAAAAAAAATCTCGATTATCTGATCGAGGTGATCATTTTGTATGGGAAAGTTTGGTACGCTGTCCCTTACACCCGGTATTTCGCAGAACTTGACAATTGCATTTACCATTATCTTTGAAATAAAATACTCTACCTACCACACTCTACTGTGTCATCAAATAGAGTACATTTATTTTACCCGGTAATTTTTACTTCTTATTTAATAAGTCATTGGGCGCTTTTCCACTAGACGGCACGTCAACGGCAACGGCGACGGCACGGCGACGATCACGTGACAATATCTATGGGAATCGATGACATGCCGTGACGGTGCCGTGCCGGCAAGTGGAAAAGCGTGTCATATAATTTCATTGATTTTCATACATTATCTCACCTACGATATCGTCGACGGTACCGTGCCGTCGCCGTTGCCGTTGACGTGCCGTCTAGTGGAAAAGCGCCCATTCATAGGTACGTAGGTAACGTAATGCCACAGTTTTTAGGTGTAATTTCAGACAAAAATATAAAAATCTGGCAACCCTCAAACTACGGAATTACAGGGAACACCAATCATCCAACTCGTATGACTTGTATGAGAGTGTTACGAACCATACAAGCCATTCAGGCTCATACGCGTGGCGCTGTTGAAAAACTGACTTGCCTATAATCATGCTTTCCTAGATGCTGGCAGCTTGAAGAACTCTTGTAAGTGGTTGGACGTGTTCTAGTGATGAGGTACTGGGAGAAATGACCTTAAGAATGACCCAACGATGAACTTATGGAGGGAGCCATAAATAATAATGGTGTTTTCTAGCCTCGTAGACTTGACGGTATTTACGGTGCGACCGATATATCAGTTCAGCTGAGAGCTTCGCCACTATAGCTGTAATCGTTTCATTCGATTAATAACCTTTTACTTCCAAATGGGCGCTTTTCCACTAGACGGCACGTCAACGGCAACGGCGACGGCACGGCGACGATCACGTGACAATATCTATGGGAATCGATGACATGCCGTGACGGTGCCGTGCCGGCTAGTGGAAAAGCGTGTCATATAATTTCAATGATTTTCATACATTATCTCACCTACGATATCGTCGACGGTACCGTGCCGTCGCCGTTGCCGTTGATGTGCCGTCTAGTGGAAAAGCGCCCAATATCGCCACATGAACGGATAATCCGGTAGTGGCATTGTTTCCAAATTGCATGCTTGCTTACAAGAGTGGTGGTTGAAAATTTGTAATAGAGTCAAAAATAACACTAATCGCAGTGTACCTATTAAGTTACTTTTTAGATCCATAAGAAACAATTTTTTAATCTAGATAAGATAAGAATCGTTTATTTGCTTGAATAGGGTATACAAAGATGGTCAATATTATAAAGATCTCCTAAACAGCTGTCAACAACAAATGCAAAATTAATGGTGACATATAATAAAATAAAATAACGTACCATATAATACAATCTCTCTGTAACTTTTGTGTAAACTGAAAACATTAAACAGTACATCGATGTTATAGAGAGTAGTAATATCAAAGAATCTCTTGCAAAACCCAACAACTATCCTAATAAAGCAAAACCGGAGAAATGCGTCCAGTTTCGTAAGTATGTCGAGATGGACATCTGATGTCTCGAAATTGCCTTTACTGACGTCTCTTTAGAGAAAAACATTACGTTCCTGCACGTCTTACGTATATTAAGGCTCGTATTTATAAAGCGATCTCAAGATTGAGAGCAATATTAAGTATGGATTTGACAGGTCGTTTCGTACTGAAATGACATTTCTGAAACGAACCCAAACTAGCTGTCACTCTTGAGAGCTGATTATAAATACGGGCCTTACGTGATGTTACAAGTTTGGAAAAACTGGTATCTTTCGTTACTTGTACAATTTACCTATATTTTATGTATTAATGAGATGCGTTTTAAGTACTTCACTTCCGCATTGCTACGGTGATATAATTATAAACTTACTTACCTACATCAACATAAACATAAATAATTCAGATTATAGGTACTTAATGGTAGCAATTCGTTGTTGCAAATATCACGACTTAAATAAGTCTATACCTGTCATTTTCTATTATGAGAGAATAGAAAGAGACGGCAATAATTTTAGTCAAGATTTAGTTAAGTCGTGCCCTCAATGAATCGATATCACTGAAAGGATTTTGATACAATAATAGAAGTTTGTTAAATCGACCTTTTTCTTTGGTAATCAATGAAACTACCGTAATCACAACAAAGCAATCTATTGTCTAGCAAAAAAAAAAAACAAAACATAAAAAAAAACTAAGTATCAGCCACTCGTGCGTACTACTAACACCTCGTGGAAAGTGAAAACTGCTTTCTTACTAAGAATGCGCGGGCGCAACCGGGAATCGAACCCGGTACAATATTCTATACGGTGGGTTTTTCCAGTTAGAGATAGATCCGATAAACGCAGGCGCGAGGGTTTTTTGAACCGTCTAATTAGCCCTTTGACATGGTTTGTGTGACGACTATTAAGACATTTGCCGCGACCGAGAGCTTAAATTGAGAAAGTAATTTATCGAACCCATGACTTCCAAATCTCGAGCCGATGACTCAGACCACTAGACCATGGAGGCAGTTTCAAACCCGGTACAGTGATACAACATGTCACGTCGTCTGGGAATCTTGAATAGCTAGCTTTGTGCCTAGATCTAGCTCGGAATCGGTCTAGAATCCAGACTGGTTTGTTACGCTGAACTATTAAGCTGAATCTAATGGACTGACCACTGGTTTGAGATAGCCTGTTGTATCGTTTAAATGTAAATGGTCTTCTGTTTATAGTATTTCAGGAAGTAGGTTGCTTGAGTTAGTGGAGTATCGTTTTGTGGACATAAATCCTTAGGATTATTTTTTGTCCTCTGTTTTTGTATAGTCCTGCCTGTTTCATAATAATAGGTTTTTATTCGGGTTAGAATAGTACATACATACACAAATCACGCCTTTATCCCTAGAGGGGTAGGCAGAGCAAAAACGACCTAAACAAAAGTCGATCCGCCACGTCTGACAAGTTTTGAGGGTTATTTTATTACAGATGATAATGTATATTGGTATAGTGACAGGTTGTCAGCCCATCGCCTATAAATTGCAATGCACTTAAACCCTCGAATCCCTTAGCTGGTTTTTACAGCATGTCCGGGAGGAGATGCAGCTGGCACATTCTATGTTTTTCTATCGCTCCCAGTTCAGTGACAACCTGTCACTAATAGCAATATACAGATCTATCTGGAATAAGCCTCAAAAGTTGTCAGACGTGGCGGATCGACCTTTGTTTAGGTCGTTTACGCTCTGCCTACCCCATTAGGGATAAAGGCGTGATTATATGTATGTATGTTTTATACCAATCTCACGTTCTATATTGAACCAACTTAAGGGTACTTTAGGCCACGTAATAAAACGTAATTTAAAATAATTTACTCGAACACGCATAATAATGTAAAATGTGGAAGTGTGTAATTAGTTATATAACTTTAAGTACTGGCATTAAAACGTCCACGGCTTTTTCCCATAGATTACTATATTTACGAGAAAGCCAGAAAATTGTATCATTTTGATGTCATACGCGGAGATATAAGACTATTTTCAAGAGTTGACCAATGCACATAATATTACATATTGTCTTTATAATACAGTGCATAATTAATTAGTCTGTTAAAGGTACGGAAAAGATAAACATTAACGTATGTCGCAAATTTCTCAATATGTGTTTTAGCACGATAGAAGGCCCTATATACTACCTGTTAAGTAGTTTTATATAAATCATGGAGAACTTTTTATAAGTAGGATCTTTTAAAGCTTGTGTTATAAAATCCCTTACCTAATACTATGACATCATAATGATACAAGATATTCTATCAAAAACATCATGTAAAAGATAAAATTCACTTAGATTCCTAAAACTACTTTTACAAGCGATTAGATTATCTAAACCCACTATCAAACAATATAAATCCATCTCGACAGTCCGTGGGAACAGAAAAAGAATGAAATGTAATGCCAAAATTACAATTTCTTACATTACGTTACGTTTTTTACGTCATTTTAAAGAGAATAATATTACTTTTTGCACGCTACCGCACATAGAGGCTGGTAAGTGACCTGGATAAATGGTTAGTAGAACGATACTTTATACAGTTTTTTTTTTTTATCTAATAATATGTATGGCATTTCCAGTCACACATTCTTTTCTAGATAATCTTTGCGTATTTTGATAAGGAAGGTATTTTAATTCAATGTCGCCATAAAAACATTTTGAATAATAATACAGGCCGAAAAGCTCTTGGAAAAAAGGAAATGATGACATTGAAATTTATGTCATAGTTTTTTTCTTTAAAATTCAGCCAGTCAGTAGTGGTATAAAATAAGTATCTGTAAATGAGATTTCAGCGTAGAAACTGGCAGGTTATCACTGAAAAATAATAAATGCCATTTGCAAAACGGAAAACCAAATTAAAAAAAATACGCAAAAGGCGATCTATCAAAGTTTTATTTGTACTGGCCAGGTCGGATTCACCAAAAAGGATTAATATTATTATTAAATCTGTTTCTTTTTCTTTTAATAAAATATGTATTAGGTTTGCCAAAGGGGTCTAGGGGAATCTAGATTCTCCTCTAAATGAGGCAACGTCCTGTTGATGTTGCATTAAGTTTTGCAATTCCGTGGAGTAGATGGATGTTGTGAGGCGAATGAGGCAACCCAGCGTCTGCAGGGTATGTGCACAAATTGTGGACATTAGGAGGACATGGATGATGACAGTGGGTTAAGGAAATGAGGTATGTTTGTTTGTATGACATGGTTGGAGTAGGATCTGATAAGCCCGTATTTATAAAACGATCTCAAGATTGAGAGCAGTATTATTAAGCATGGATTTTACAGGTCATAGGGTCGTATTTATAAAGCGATCTCAAAAGTGAGAGCAATATTAAGTATAGATTTGACAGGTCGTTTTGTACTGAAGTGACATTTCTGATACGAACTCAAACTTGCTATCACTCTTGAGAGCTGATTATAAATACGGGCCATAATGTACTGAAATGACATTTCTAATACGTACTCAAACTCGCTGTCAGTCTCAAGTGCTGATTATAGGTATATACGGTGCTGATTATAGGGCCTTCTATCGTGCTAAAACACATATTGAGAAATTTGCGACATACGTTAATGTTTATCTTTTCCGTACCTTTAACAGACTAATTAATTATGCACTGTATTATAAAGACAATATCCGTAATCGTAATTAAGTACTTAATAAGTACATCGAATCCCTCGGCTAGCTCTAAAAATATTCAAGAGAAGCGACTGGTAAATTCCAAGTTATTTGTATCGATTCGTATGCGCAAAAAATCACTAAATCTTGACTAAAATAGTCACCGGTCTATCTTACCTAAAAGAAAAGAAAGGGACGGCAACAGTTTCGGTTAAGGTTTAGTTGAGTCATGCTCTCCACGTTTCGTAGCGTTGTATCCCTTCCAGTCCAAAATCCTACAAAATAAAGTTACTTATAGAAAGTACTGTAACGATGCGTTACAAAACCTCATTTTTCGCACCTCGAATTCATTACTGGCCACCCAATTCAAATTCCGAATCACCCCGTTCATTTTTCCCATCTTCTGTCATCATTTTGCTCATTGTTTCATCAGAATTCGTCTGAAAAACATCGTCCGTCGATACCACCTTCAGTTCGGATTTTATAATTTTTAATGTGAAAACGCTTACTAACATAACACCTAATCCTATAATTGTCTAACCCACCTACATCATAACAAAGGAACATAAGTAATAAGGATCTAATAAGGACCTGATAGAACCAATAACTCCAGGCCCACCATCCGTCTGAAATATAGGGTGTAAGGGACAGCGTCCCGCAAACTTATAGGGGTTGCTCAGTCAACGATACTGCACAACTACCATCAGGAATTTTTTTCAGGAAATGAAAATAAAAATTTGCTTTTTCATACAAAATGACCACATTGATCAGACAATTTGTATGGAAAAGCAAATTTTATTTTTCATTTCCTGAAAAAAAATCCTGGTGATATGTGTTCAGTATCGTTGACTGAGCAACCCCTATCAGTTTGCGGGACGCTGTCCCTTACACCCGGTATACTCACTGTGTCTCCTACTTTATAAATCTATTTTATTTCTTCCTCTCCCTTCCCTTCCTTTGTATATATTTTGTGGAGCGCTGGGCCTAGGGAGAACCCAGGGCCTCACAGTACTACCATAATCACATGAATTTAGGACGCCATATACACCATGGAACCAGTCACTCATAACACTATAACGAGGCAGACAAAAGCTCACACACGTATTACCCACAAAATCACTGCAGTTTCCCAAGCTGGGAAAATGTTATATAAACCGTTATGGTGATATTCTTCGATGCTGTTTTCTGTGAAATCCAATGGGAATCGTATGTGGGCCACATATGTTTGATGATATAATAACTACACCTAATAATTATGACCTTTTATTTTCACCAATAAACTATTATTTATTGCTATGCATTCTAAAGGTATCAATTGTCATTTATCTATCCCGTTAAGTTCTCAAATAAATGCATTATATTTATAACTATTTTATCCTCCAGTCTACCAAAGCAGTTAAAGGTTCATGTTATAGTTTTAAAGCTGTTACACAGTCTCTGATTTTGACTCTATTAATAATGTGAAAGAACTCTTTCCCACCTAATTGAGGAGTTCAATGATCTATATACGGGGTGTAAGAGACATCGTCCCGCAAACTTATAGGGGTTGCTCAGTCAACGATACTGAACAACTACCATCAGGATTTTTTTTTCAGGAAATGAAAATAAAAATTTGCTTTTTCATACAAAATGACCACATTGATCAGACAATTGTATGGAAAAGCAATTTTTTTTTTTCATTTCCTGAAAAAAATCCTGGTGATATGTGTTCAGTATCGTTGACTGAGCAACCCCTATCAGTTTGCGGAACGCTGTCCCTTACACCCGGTATAGTTAATCTTATAAATAGGGAATACTAGTAGTTAACACAAATCAGTGCAATATTTCATAATGTGTCGAAGATAAAAATTAAACACACTTATTGCCAAATCGATTGATCAAAAGCATACTATTAGATCACTGTAACACGCAATCCGATCATTAAAACATTGATCTACTTTGTAACTCGATCTGTATAATCAGTATTACACTTGGGCGGCAATTTTATATGCCCATCATTCATGTTATTAGTTTAGACCTTAACATTACGTAACTTTAAACTTGAACCAGTTAGGCTCGTATTTATAATCAGCTCTCAAGAGTGACAGCGAGTTTGAGTTCGTATCAGAAATGTCATTCCAGTACAATATTACCTGTCAAATCCGCACTCAATATTGGCTCTCAATCTTGAGATCACTTTATAAATACAAGCTTTAATATTATGTTACTATTAGTGATGAGTATTATTGCAGGTACCTCGTTATTCTACTGATGTAACTCAAAAAAAGAAAAAAAACGTTGCATTAATTTCCAAAATTTTCACTTTCTTTAGTAGAAATATCGCATTTCCGCTCCAAAATCCAAAACACGTACTTTCTTAAGGTAGAGGCAAGATAATAGATTACATTTGACATTGACATCATAATATCATGTGATATATTTAAGTACGTACATAAAGAGCTGTCAAATGTGAACTATTATCTAATCCATTATATATGTCTCTACATAAGCTTCTACACCTTTCAGAAGTCATCTCAAAAGTTTGTGTTAAGTTTGGTGCACTACATCAATCATAGGTGAAATAGATAAATATATTAAAATCTTATTATTGCATAAAGGAGTCAATGACTCCACAGCCGACTACTCAATACAATAAGCGAGTAGTCATAACATAACACATCAGACAACAAAAGGTCAGTTAAGAGATAAACCTTCAAATCCAACGTCTCTTGTTAACGGACACTTCAGTTATATAACGGAAACTTAGGGTCAGTTCACACCGGGAAGCGACAAGATGCTACGCGACGTGACGCGGCGCAATGCTGCTTGAAGATGCATCTCGTTGTTCTACGAAGTGACAGAATGCACCACACGGCGCGAATATTTTTGAGTTATTTGAATGTCTATCTTATTGCATAATAAATGAAGTTCCATTCCGGGTGTAAGGGACAGCGTACCAGAAACTAATAGGGGTTGCTAAGTCAACGAAACTGAACAACTTTCACTAGGAAATTCTTTCAGAAAATGAAAAATGACGAAGACAAATGACCACCTCAATCAAACAATACTTTTCATTTATGAAAAAGATTGGCTATTTTATTTCCTGAAAATAAAAATCCTTTTATAATCCTATTGAAAAATGCGGGCCGCGTCGCGTCGCATCGCATCGCTTCTCGGTGTAAACTGACCCTTACGCGTTAATGTATTTTTAATTACATAACGTATGGGTTTCGCGTTAGATAAGTATTTGCAGATTTACATATATTATGTCGTTATGTGTTTAACCACGTTTATATGTGTGTAAGATGGGTGCATTTTCACGCTGTTTGGTAAGTAGGTTAAAAGGGCTGATTGTTTAAGCTTAGATTTTTAATATAATGTTTTTATATGGCCTGATTAACATATAGTGTTTAAATAGAGGAACGGATAAGGCGTATTTCAAAATGCAGTCATACTTACTTACTATGAAGATGCATAAGTCTTGTGCTTCGTTTTATTTCGTAAATGTTAATGAGATTTAAAACACACTTCCATGCTGGACTGGGAGTGATAGAAAAAAATAGAATGTGCCAGCTGCATCTCCTCCCGGGCATGTTGTAAAAACCAGCTATGGGATTCGAGGGTTTTAATGTATTGCAATTTAGGCGATGGGCTGACAAGCTGTCACTATAGCAATACACCATCACCACCATCTGAAATAACCCTCAAAATTTTTGTCAGACGTGGCGGAATGACCTTTCGGTCGTTTTCGCTCTGCCTACCCCATTAGGGATAAAGGCGTGATTTTATGTATGCATGTATGTATATATATCTTATCTTATCTTATTCAGCCATTTACGTAACCCACTAGGTATATATGTTACGCACAATCCTCGAAATCGCCCATTTGCCGAAACGCAAATCTTCTTAAATATCCCCGGAAACAGACACAGAAAAGCTGCATATTTCATGTATTTTTACCTAATAAAATACATTAAAATCAGTTGACATAAAATTTTACAATAACTGCTTCCTTCTAGCAGTAACAGACAGGAAGTGGCACTCATAAGTAATCTGTGCCGGAGGTCCAATACAGTAGAATACTCCCGTTTGACCAGTACGGTACCAGTTCCCATCTGGAGACTGAACCACCGTTACTCGGACAATAGGTACTATTTCGTAACTGTTAGTAACTGACAGTGACGCTCATCATTAATATGCAACAGCTGGGTTGAGGTGTGAGTAATTATGGTATGCTGGTTGGTATGCTGTGCCAACAGTGAGGAATGCCAGTTTGTTTTAGTACTATAATGGAATAGTTGAAGAGAGTTTTGTTTGTTTCATTGGTGTTTTTGATGGTAATTAGGTATTGCTACAGAGTTCTATGAAATACGATCTCGAGTGAAAATTTGTTCAAAATTTAAAATAACTAAAAGATTGAATCACTGACATGTACTATGTCTAGGCTTTATCCCATTACACTGAGCAAATTGCTCCATACAAAAGACATCAACGCGAGCTATGCGCGGCGCGGCGGGCGCATCTTATTATATTACAAACAACTTTTTGCATATTTTTGGTTTCTAACCTCACAATCTACAGCTAACAATAGACAATGGTGGTTTCTTGTGTGTTCTTGTGTAATTGCGTGCAAAAACTGCATTTTGCATTGTGCAATGCGTCAGGCTCTTGACATACGATACGTCAAGGTTTTACATGAACGTGGGCAGTGGCGCTGCATGTACGGATAACTGACAGAAATGGCTTTGGCAGCATTAGTTCCTTTTTTCGCCACTGTCATTGAAAGCCTAGACGCACTGTATGTGCTTTTCTTGTGCCATTATGACATATGAATGTTATTAGGGTTGAAGTTCTTTGATCAAACAAACGGAGTTCATGTTTGATTATGTTTGATTGGTAATGTCTTTTTGCTGTTATAGGTAAAACTTTGTTAAAATTGTTCGGGAGTTTCCCTTGGTTGACTACTTTTTCAGCTTAGATTATTTCTACAGTTCAAACCGTGTCACTTTAAAAGAACAATTTTGATCTTTTCGTAGTTCGAACACTTTTGATAAGTAAAATAGTTTAAATGTCAAATATCTTGTACATGCATTTTTTTTTTACAAAATATTCAGAAGTGTCATCAAGGAGTGTCTGTTTCCCCATAATCCAGTCAACATTCATCTAATCTTGGTTTCTCTTTGTTGCAGGATCCCACAACATGGTTATCACTACTAATAGCAGTCGTCACATTAGTAACACCAGGTAAACTATTTTTAACATCTTGATACGTGCTTTAGCAGCGATCGTACATATTTAGCATCGGCAAACATTTTCCTAAACGAGAACACATATAATCAGATAAATCCGTGACATCTATAGGTGTGATTATAATGAGACAACTCGACAGATCAATACATTTCGCGCACTGTTAGTGCTAAACTAAAGTGGAATACAAGGGACCTAAACATGGACCTAAATAAGCAAATGAAATATCTATTGTGCCAACAATGTACTTAAGAGGCATTGTAATATTGTAGTGTAGAGGCATTATAAGTAACATAACGTCACCCAAAAGTAATTTTCTCGTGATAATGATCACAAGGAGGCGAAGAACTTATTCCTAACAAAATGTATTTGATACACAGCAAAGTTCAAGACACGTTCACGATTATCACCAAGCTTCGTCTTCTTCTTCTTCTCTCCTTGCCTTATCCCTTTATGTGGGGTCGGCCCCCCTGATATTTTTTCGCCATTGTTGACGATTCTGTGTCATGTCTGGGCTTAGGCCCATCGTCTTCAAATCAGTGGAAATAGTTCGACTCCAGGTAGTTGGTGGACGGCCTCTGCCTCTCTTTCCCTCTTGAATGTCCATCACTCTGCGGGTCATGTGATTTTCTTCCCGACGCATAACATGGCCGTACCAGCGTAGGCGGTTTTCTCTTAGCTTCACCTCTACGTCAGCAACCTTAAGGGACCCGCGAATATATTCGTTCCTGACTCTATCGAGCCTTGTAACGCCCCCGGACCAGCGGAGCATGTTCATCTCTGTTACATGCAGCTTTTGCACATCAGTTTTACGCATTGGCCAACACTCTGAGCCGTACAGCATGGCGGGTCTTACTGCCGTTTTGTATACCTTGCCCTTAGTTTTTACAGGCATTTTCGGGTCGCAGAGTATGCCAGTGAGCGCTCTCCACTTTAGCCAGCCAGTTCTCATTCTGTTCTGTATGTCGTTCTGTGCATTTGCATTTGTATCTAATATTGAGCCGAGATACTTAAATTCAGAGACTCTCTTCACTGTCGTGTCCTCAATGGAGATAGTGCCCTCCTTGTTGATGTCGGAAAAATTGCAGTACATGTATTCGGTTTTTTCTCTGCTAATTCTAAGGCCGCTACTCTCTAGTGCCTTACACCAAAGCGATAAATCATCTTGGATCTCTTCTTTGGACTCTGCTATTAGAACGATGTCATCAGCGTATAGTAGTGTCCATGGAGCTGGTTTTTGAAGGTGTTCTGTAACAAAGTTCATGACTATGTTGAATAGCAGTGGGCTGAGTGCCGATCCTTGGTGTACTCCAACTTTGACTTCAAATTGGTTGCTCGTTCCAGCAGGGGTGATAATTTGAGTTTTTATGTTGGTGTACATATCTTGGATGAGAGTTATATATTGCTCTGGTACATTTTGAGCCCTAAGAGCTTCCCATATCAACTTGCGTGGCACGCGGTCAAACGCCTTTTCGAGGTCGATAAAGATTAGATGTAGGTCTTTATGTAGTGACTTATATTTTTCCATCAGTACTCGGATAGTGTGTATAGCATCCGTCGTGCCAGCACCGCTTCTAAAGCCGCATTGGTTGGATGTAATGCTGGTGATATTTGACAACCTTTTTGCAAGTACCCTCTCCCAAACTTTGAGTGCATGCGAAGTCAGCTTTATTGCCCTGTAGTTCCCACAGTCGGCCACATTTCCCTTATTCTTGTAGAATGGAATAAGATTGCTGAGTCTCCACATATCCGGCATTTTGTTGTCTCTAAGTATTTTGTTACATAGGATTGTCAGCCAAGAAACTCCACTAGGGCCAAGCTTTTTCCAGAATTCAGCTGGTAGCTCATCTGGGCCGGTCGCTTTGGCATTTTTCATACCTGACAGTGCCACTCTGACTTCTTCTATAGTTACTTCCTTTACTGGGCCAAATGTACATGGTAGAGGGGTTGTTTGCTCTTGGGGAAACTCTTCGTTAAATAGTTTCTGGTAATATTCTTGCCATCTACTAATAATTTCCGGGTCTGATGTTAACAGTGTGCCTGTTGAACTGTTAATGTATTTGATTTGCTTGAAGTCTTGAGTTTGTCGGTTTCGCGATTTAGCAATTTTAAAGAGTTCTTTATCATTAGGGCAGTTCTCAATACGTTCTATAAGGTTGGCTTGCGCTTCAGAGCGCGCAATAGCAACGCTGCGCTTAGCAATTTGTTTAGTATTTTTGTAGTTTGCCTTATCTTCATCTGATTTTGAGTCTTGCCATTGTTTGAATGCTTCTTTTTTGCTTTCTAGGCTGCGTTTAACTTCTTCGTTCCACCAACTTGCTTCTTTTCCAGTATTGAGCCTTCCTTTTGTAATGCCTAGATGTTTTTTGGCAGCATTTGTCGCATATCTATGCACTGTATTCCATGTATCACTTGCGTTTCCTTGGTCGGAGTTGGGGGTTTCGCAAAGGTGTTTGTCTACGTCCTTCCTCAATGCTTCTCCAACAGGTTTTGCTAACTTAAACCACTTTATACGGGGGCAAGGTTTAACTTTTCGTCTTATATTCCAGGCTGGCATTCTTAAACATGCGATAAGTAGGCGGTGTTGTGAAGTCAGAGGCTCTCCAGGAACGATCTTACAATCCTTAAAGTAGCTGCGCATGGAGTAGTCGGATAGGAAATAGTCTACTTGAGTTGCAGATTTTCCACTTTTGTATGAAATCAGGTGTTCATCCTTTTTCTGAAAAAATGTGTTAATGATGGGGAGCTTAAAATTCATAGCTAAGTCAAGAATTTCTTTTCCCTGGTCATTAAGACTTCCAAACCCGAAATTACCGTGTACCACGTTGGTGTTAGCAGGAGCATATCGGCCCACGTGCCCATTGAAATCACCTGCAATCAGTTTTCTTTCCTTTGTTGGTAGATCTTGGAGAAAGTCTTGCAGGTCATTCCAAAACTGGTCTTTTTCCTCTTTTGAGCATCCAGTTTGGGGGGCATACACCGACAATATATTAAGACATGGTTGGTTATCTAGTGCAAGTTTGATATTCATTATTCGATCAGTAAGCCTGTCTACTTTAATAATTCTTTGCTTAAGATTTTCATCGAGAACTATTCCGACTCCGTTTCTAGAGGTGGATGTACCGTGATAAAGCAGTTGGTAGCCGTATCCCAAATCCCTGGACTTCGAACCTTTCCACTTTAACTCTTGGATGCAACAGATGTTAATCTTCCTTCTGTGTAGTATCTCAGCCAGTTCTTGGCTGCGTCCGGTCAGGGAACCAAGATTCCAGGTCGCTATACGCATGGATGTCGCGTTGAGTCTGTTTCCGTCGCTTACAGGGGACGCCTTAGCATTTTGAACTCGGGACACATTCTGACCGTCGCTTCCGGGGGACGCCCTAGTATTTATCGTCTTTTCCTTATTGCGTACTTTCATTTTAAATATCAGGGGAAAAGTTTGGCTATGTAGTTTTACAGCCGGCTGCCGCCTGACGCCAAGACTGTTGCTTTTTTGAAAAGCAGGGATGCCGCCGTTGGCTCCTCAACTCGTTATGGAGCTCCTCCGCCGCCAGTCCTTCTGTACACTCCAGCCGAAATGCACAGTACAACTACAGCCTCTACTTCCAGTACGTGGAAGAAGCCTGCAGCTGAGGTTTGTTGACGAAGTTTCCTTCTCCGGCCTTGTGGTCCGCGGGAGGTATTTTATTTCCCTCCTACCCTTCGGACGGTGTTTCCACCGCCCGGGAGGGCGTTCCCCTATCCGCCGCCTGGGGACGCGTTCTCTAGGGAATGAGGCTACCCCGAGAAAGTTTAGCTTAGTAATTTGAATAATTAATAATGATAATATATTTTTCAAAGCAGGCATAGACTGGCTGAGATAAAGACGAAGACTTATTCGCGATAGACGTGGTAATGAACCGTTTTATTCAACTGTATTTCTTTCCCCGCAGCACTATCAAGTCAGCCACGCGTGGTATGCTACTACACGAACTGGTCGGTCTACCGGCCCGGCACCGCGCGGTTCAACCCTCAGAACATCAACCCTTATCTGTGCACGCATCTCGTCTACGCCTTCGGGGGGTTCACTAAGGACAACACGCTCAAGCCCTTCGACAAGTATCAGGATATTGAGAAAGGTAAGACCATCGACAAGGTCCCTTACCTCTCATTTCTTTATCTTCCCTTACCTTTCCTCTCTCGAAAACTTAATTTATTTGTTATACGAGCGACAGTTAACTCACACGTTACGCGAGCGAAACAAGCGCGAATTTTCATTTAAAAATATAAATTGATGTCCCTGAAATGATAGAGGTAACTGAATTTGAACCGGACTGTTCTTTTTTGTTAAACCCCCGCCCAGACACCCTTCAAACCAGGACAATCTGAGAAAACTCGGAAAGATAACAGCCTTAGGAATAGCCTAGCTAGTAATAATAATACCTGCCTTAATTAATACACATAAAATCCCCTATCTCATTTGTTTTACTTTTCCGCCAGGTGGCTACGCGAAGTTCACGGGCCTGAAGACCTACAACAAACAGCTGAAGACCTTACTGGCCATCGGCGGCTGGAACGAGGGCTCCTCCAGGTTCTCTCCTATGGTGGCCTCCAGAGAGAGGAGGAAGGAGTTCGTCAGGAATGCTATCAAGGTAAACATGGGAAATAATTATTCTTATAGTAACCAGTCAGAGACCGTAAAACCAGGTGAATAATAATGAAAATTTCAGGAATTTCGGATGAATTCTTCGCAGTATTATTTTTTAGTTTCCTTGACCACAGAAATGATAAACGAGGAAATTAGAAAAATGTTGCTAAAAGGAATATTGATACAGACGTGACTATGAAACGTAATCTTGCCAACTTCTCCTTCACAGTTCCTCAGACAAAACCACTTCGACGGCTTAGACCTGGATTGGGAGTATCCAGCGTTCCGCGACGGAGGCAAGCCCAAAGACAGAGAGAACTATGCCAAGCTGGTGAAGGAGCTTCGTGAGGAGTTTGAAAGAGAGTCAGAGAAGACCGGGAAGTCCAGGCTGCTGTTGACCATGGCTGTGCCAGCTGGTATCGAGTATATACAGAAGGGATTCGACGTCAAGACGCTCAACCAGTAAGTAGTAGATATCTTTTAAAATTTGATTGCTTTACTTTTCTTATTTAATAGACGATTTATGATTATGACACCATTGTTGAGTCCAATAATTATGGCATATGACACACGAAATGTCTACTCATCCTGTATCACGAAATATCGAAGCACATAATCTCGAAAAACGTAATATTGATCTAAAACGTAGTATCACGAAAAAAAAGTGAATGCCAGAAAAACAAAGTGAATGTCCTAAATTGATAATCTATCAATTAAAAGTAAAAAAATGTTGTGTAAGAAAAATATCGAAAGGGAATCAAACTCTAAAGCTCTGGAGCCCAAGGCACTATAGAATACACTAGGCAATACACCCTATGTAATTTTTGCATATTGCGATACACATTAGCCACATTACACATGCGACGCGTTGCCTAATTTCTAATTCAATGTCATATTGTGCAATCATCTTAATGCGGTTGGAGGCGTGGAACAGCTTAATTTATTTCAGTGTAAACAATGTAAATGAACAGGCTTATCAGTGGAGAAATCCGGCTGTATTATCCCACAAGATGGTAGGTCATATACCTATAGATATAAATCAGCATAGAAATATGAACCCTATAATTTGAGCGTCAAAGAAATGTCAAATATGATCTAATTACCTTGGCTCTTCTATATCTGTATGGGAATGCTAGAGATTTTCAAAGCTTCTGGGTGAGCTTTCTTCTATCTCATCTTATCACTGGCCAGGCTATAGAGATATAGAATATAGATAAAAATATAATCAAATATTTTTGTACAATAAAATGTTTTATGGATTTTATCAGAAGCTCCTCTTTGTATTGTTTAATTATGAAATGAAAATTATGTACCTACATATTGTTTTTAGGACATAAATGGCATAGAATGTAATGAATGACACATTCTTCCATTAGTACTTAGCAAATAAATATATCTCAAAATTATTGTATACGTACTACCTATAGGCTTTCGTCAAATAGTTTTCGGCTAAACTTAAAATTGCTTGCATTATTAACAGCTGATGATAATATTAACAGAAGTCATTTAAGAATATCATCTGAACCATTACATGAGTCAAGAGCACTTGGTTGGGTCACATATCATTATGTTGTAACTTGCAGATGATGTGGGTAGTACATTAGACAATGAATACAATGGGATATGGTGTGAATACACAATGGTGGTAGTCATGGCGCCATGGTATCGTCTTTACTAACGTTTTTGCTGCATCTGGAGCAGTTTGTTGCAAGAAACACAGTAGGTAATTACATGAATGAGGACTGAATGATACAGCAAGCCGTCTGCCGCCGGACTTATTCACTAATTCAGACTTTAAATATGTAAGAAAAACCAAGTCTCTCTAAAAATATTAGTAGGTATTTATGAATATAGATTGACAGCTATCCGCACTAAGCTGACCAAATTCATAACTCACCACAACAAAAGGTCAAGGCGAGATTACGTGTTACGGATGTAGAGCAAATGATGGATAGCCCCCTCGGGCTCAGGGTCTCACCAGACAGAAGGTGTTGACGCTTTGAGTTTTGTGAGTTTCTATAAATCTGCCTCAAAAGTCCACAGCTGGGCATAAAAGCTACATTTGATAGGCGGGTTGTCGAGCGCTGTGCAAGTTAGATTCACAGGGAAAACTGCTCTGTTCTTTTCCTGACAATATATTTTATGTCACTGGGGGAAAATACAGAATTACACTATTCTGACCCTACCGACGCAACACATGTTCTGCGTATTATTTAGTTTTAAATATATTTGTTCAACTGTCACTTCGTGCCGCATTTGACGTCAAAGAAATATGATAGAATTCGACATCAAATATTTTAGCAATATTTCAATATGATTTGAAAAGCAAATAGCAAAACACAAGAATGCCTTCTGTCTTTTGAAACCTTAACTGTAATTACATCTACAACCGTAGCAACAATAGGCTGCTCTGGTTTGAACGTGTTAAGAAGACCATTTCCGTCTCCTAAACAAAGAGGTTTATCCTTGGGATGTTTGGTATTACCTACGCCTTCACTTCTTAGTATAGCAATGTGAGAAATCGTGGACATGGAATTTTAAGTAAATCTTTGACACAGAGCACGTTTTAAAACAATATAGAGTATAGATAGGTACGAGTAGGTACCTACTTAGCGTACATGGAAAGTAGATGTCAACTTATCTAAACAAAAAAAAACGCTGTCTAAAAATCTTATGGTGGTCACTTCGATATTCCTGATAAGCTGTTTAAAACATCTGTAAAGATGAAAGTTAGATTGATGATTGATGATAGGCGAAACAGCGATTGACTCTACTGAAAGAATCAGTTGGTGTAATATATTGCATATAGATGTAGAATAGACTAAATTTACGTACTAACTAGTGGTACAGTGACACAGACTACTGTAAGGTAACTATTATAATATGGTACCTGACCTTTGGTGATCTAGTTATGGTATGACTCAGAAAGTCCTTCATGTTTACACTATAGCTTAAGGCAAAGGTTTCGAAGTGCCGATATCTCCACACGGATCCGGATTCCGATAATATTACACAACTTGTTACGCACAGTATATGGTAATTCCCACACAGCTGTCAAATTTAAATTTCCATATTTTATTGATTGGATATCTATTCATCGTGGTCACTTTTGGCGAACATCATAAAATGCTAATTTTTACGTTATCTTTGTTGCTACTAATTCTTGCTTGCTTGCTTGCTTCAAAAAAAGTCTAGTGTGTTCTATGACAAATTGTATTGTTTTGTATTTTTTTTATCCCATATTTTTTTTTTAGATTTTTCGGTTTATGTTGTTTTAAATGTGCCTTATTATTAGCCAAAGAGAACACGCAAAATATCAATTTTAATAAAAACCATATTTTTTTCTGAAATTACGAATTATTAAATAGAACTTCATGTTTGTAGTTGAACCTTCTCTTATATCCTTATTTCTCATCATGACGACAAAAATTTTGATATCTGTCATATTATTTAGATGTTCTGCCACCTATATTTTGTTTTTAGCAAACTCAACACTGACCTCCAAATTCTTTCTCTCACTTCCAGATACCTGGACTGGATGAACCTGCTCACATACGACTACCACTCCGCCTTCGAGCCAGCAGTGAACCATCACGCCCCTCTCTACCCTCTTGAAGAGCCCAACGAGTACAGCGTCGACAATGAACTCAACATTGTAAGTAGACTTACATCATATGGGCATCATTTAAAGATAACAATCATAAATCTTGTAATGTCATCATCGTCTCAGCTAAAATAGTTCAGGTGAAGGAGATTTTCTACTGAATGATTTATTTTTGAAGATCATGGACAACGACTTTCCCAAGAATCTCCGCGAAATGAAAGATCATTTTAATACTTATAATATTAAAGTGACTTAAGTCATGAACACTGTTGATCGGATTTCCAAATGTTAACGAACACATAAAGGCTGGTGGTGAAGTACCCAAAATAATAACGTCTTATGCTCTTTTTCAATTTCCAGGATTACACGATAAAATTCTACCTGGAGAACGGTGCCGACCGCGACAAGCTGGTACTCGGTATCCCAACGTACGGTCGTTCATACACACTCTTCAACAAGGATGCTGTTGAAATTGGATCGCCAGCTGATGGGCCTGGAGAACAGGGAGACGCTACCAGAGAGAAAGGATACTTGGCTTACTATGAGGTAACTATTGGTAATCATTATAATAGGGCCCCACGTTGGGTGCCAAATATATTTCCTGAAGAAACAATAACGAAAGTAGCGGTATCCCGACGTACGGTCGCTCATACACACTCTTCTATTGAAGAACTTTATTAAGTTGCTGTTAAAATTGGATCACCAGCTGATGGACCTGGAGAACAGGGTGACACTACCAGGGAGAAAGGATACTTGGCTTATTACCAGGTAAGGTTTAATTCATTAGCAACATGTCAGAGCCTTAAGTTGGGTGTCAAAAAGTTTTTCTCTTAAAAAACGTAAATGAAAGATGCGGCATCCAAACGTATGGTTGCTCTTACACACTCTTCAATAAAGATGGTGTAGAAATCACCTGATGGAGAACAAGGAGACGCTACAAAGAACGAAAAAATAGTAGGTATCTTATAACACTATCGAGCGAGTCCCATGTTGGGCGCCAAAAAGCGTCCTTTATAAGGAACGGTACTGAAAGTAAGGGTAAGATTTTTTTATATTTTTAATTATTGGTTAAGTTTAAATAAATAATTCTCATTCCTGGTACCTCGTAAGGAGAGCCCCATGTTCGGCGCCAATTCAAAGACTTATTTCTTCGCTTCTTATTTCAGATTTGCGAAGCTCTAAAACCCAAACAGCCGAAGAAGCGCGCAATCGACGACGATGACTCCGAAGAGGATAGAGATTCCTCGGAGGAAGAAGAGGACGAACCTTGGACCGTTGTGCAACCGAATCCGAATGCCATGGGGCCCTTCGCGTACAAAGGCAACCAGTGGGTCGGCTATGATGACATCGATATTGTGAGGAAGAAGGCGGAGTATGTTGCCGAGAATGGTCTTGGAGGTAGGTTATCGTTTTTAAAATTTGATATGTTGTTATTTAAAGCAGTCCTTAATTATTTTGAAGAGTTGCGCTTACATCACAATGCAATTTCGTTTCTCTACAATAATATCATATTATGACGAAGGTACTTAGAAACCAACATTTTTATTAAATTACCTGAAAAAGTTTCTATACTAATCCGACCGTTTTTGCGACTGTTATGTTATCAATATGTAATTTATGATGGTTGGTAAAACCTACCTACGTTTTATTATTTTTCAGGTATCATGTTCTGGTCGATTGACAACGATGACTTCCGTGGTACCTGCCACGGCAAACCCTACCCACTCATCGAGGCTGCTAAGGAGGCTTACATCGTCAAACTTGGGTAAGTCTATTTCTGGGTAAGTGACCAAATGATATCCTTTGTTATCATTGGCCATTGCCCAGCAGAATGATTCAGGCGGCTAAATAAGATAGACTGATTCTCTATTACCTTTCTATAAACTGATTCTTTATTATTATATTTATGGATTTTTTTGGCGCCCAACAAGGGACTAGTAATTTTTGCTGGCACCAACATAATAGCAAAAATTTGATTTAATTAATTTTGAGTAGAAACTAATCATAAAAATTTACTTGTCAATTTCAGTTCTACTGACAACGCCATCGTGACTGATAGGCCTCGCTCCTCGACAGTACGAAGCACCAGCAACAGACGCAGGAACCGACCACGTAGTTCTACTACTACCACCACCACTGAGAGACCTGCCAAGTATGAAGCTTTTCTTTAAATATTGATTGCCTCTTTGGTCCTGACCTGACCTTTTTAAGCTTAGACCGGATACGTGGGTCTGATTTCCAAAGGGAAACATACGTAGTTGATATAACAACTTACAACATTCCGAGGTTGTTCCTAGGACAAACAGGCTGACTTTTGACATAATTTTTTTTTTTTTTTTTTTTTTTTTTTATATTATGCTTCAGAGGCTACGGCAAACCGTTAATCGTTGTCTTTGATTGTTTCACCAACCACGTCACTTTTGGCCTCAAAGTTCACAGGGTCGTTAGACCCTGAAATCGACATAACATACGCAGAAAATCACACAAAAAAGCATTTAATCGTAACTTAATGGTATGCTCGTATTTTATTTCCAGGTCCAGCAACAAACGCAAGAGTGCAGCATCTTCGATCACCAGCACCACTCCCACTTGGAACATCGTGACGCCTGAACCACCAACTACTCCTGATCCTGGATCTGGTAAACAATTGCCCTTATTTTAGGACTGATGCGGCAGTGGGCCATATTTCGTAGGATTGACGATTGTTGGTTGGGGTCGAATCGAACGGTACTACTAAAGTGGTAGTGAAGCGTCGGAGAGTAGTCGTAGCATGGGCAGACCTTCTACCAAGACTGATGTCTGATGTCCAAGGTTGCGAGCGGCGCGGCGTAATTGGCTCAAAATCGGGACATACGGGAAAACATGAGAAATTATTAAGTCCAACAGTATATCTCACGATTATTAAAAGTGATAATTTTGTGGATTGGGGATAGGGATTTTAATGATGAATTATTTTCCTTTCCAGACTTCAAGTGTACTGACGAGGGCTTCTTCCCGCACCCGCGCGACTGCAAGAAGTACTTCTGGTGCTTGGACTCCGGACCCTCTAACCTGGGAATTGTCGCCCATCAGTTCACTTGCCCATCAGGTATGTTCGTCCGTAGTTGAATTTTTAGATGACTCAGCGTCAACCTGACGAATGTCCCATGAAGAGAAGGAAGCAAATGAATCCAAATTCATTTTATCTAAGCATTTCCCTTTAAGATGATCCAGTGACCATCTTTTTACTCCATCAACAAAATAAACTCATTATTGACAAGTTCTATTTTTATAAACAATGTAAACCTCCTTTTCTTCAGGTCTATTCTTCAACAAAGCCGCCGACTCCTGCGACTTCGCCCGCAACGTGCTCTGCAAGAAGCCCGGCGTCACCACGAAAGCCCCCGCCACCAAACCCACCACCACCACCAGCACCTCTACTTCCACTACCACCAGGAAACCAGTCAAGCTGAGCACTAAGAGCTCCTCGCTTTTTAGAACCACTACCACTACCACCACTACTACTCCTGAACCTGAGGTATCTATATTAATATTTATTTATCAAAATGAAAACAAAAAAATACAATCTTGTCTAATTTGGCGCCCAGCATGGGGCTTGCATTTTTTTTTTCAACATTGTCCCAATAAGAAGTATATTTTAAATAAGATTTTTTTTCTGTTATCAGGAGGAAGAATATGAAGAAGAGGCAGAAGATTCAGCAGACATTGATGCAGAGGACCCTAAAGTTATCAAGGAACTGATCGATCTTATCAGGAAAGTTGGTGAGTATATGTACATTCTCATAAAAATAAACACCCATCAGAAAAGAACAGGTAATTTTGAAGAAAAATACACAAATATAGGTACCTAATGCACTTTCAGTGCTCTTTGACGTAGAATGACATCTGTCAGTTGGCAATATCGATATCGAGATACATTGGCGTTGAATTAGATCACCATGGAAAAGAAGTAAAGATCAGCGCAAGAGTGGCATACTATACCACCCACAACCGTAAAATTCAGATTTATAAAAAAAATTGATATCTTATTTCAGGTGGCGTAGAGCAATTAGAGAAGCAGCTCCACCTATCGGAGTCATCAAGCACGGACGGCGCCATCACCACCACTCCCGCAGCTATTCCTGCATCTATCAACAAGAGGTTGTACCAGAAGGTTCTGGAAAGAACCAGAGGAACGAGCAAGTACGTTGTTTTGATCAATCGGTTTTCATTTTCTTTTATCATTTTATCCATTAAGACACGTTTTAGTAGCAAACTGATGTTCTGAGTCTTGCGCTCTCGATTTAGTTAGAGGTTGTGGATTCGAGATTGTTTCCATTTTCGTTATGGCAATGCAGGTAGAACTAACGAAGAAAACTTATTAATGGGCATTGCCAAGATTTTAAGATTTATTGCAATAAAATCCAGTTCATAAGAAGAAGAATTAAATCTTAAAAAAATCATAAAGAAACTAACATTATCTTTCATTGTCAGCAAAATCAACGGTAACAGTGGTCCCGATGGTGGTAGTCCTCTCACGGCGCTGTACAGCAGACGAGGACCTCAGAATGCTGGACTGGAACCCACGGCCGATAAAGACAAGCTTCTGAAGAAGGATAGACCACAGTAAGAAATAAACACAAACCAATTGAACATGTTACACAATAGATGTCTAAGTCGATGCTGCCGATAAATAGAAACTCTTGCACATGATATTATTGACATTGGCAAACTGCCTAAAATACATGACACCACAGATTATTAGGTCGGTTACGCCAATCGATTTTTGACTCGACAATGAAAGGAGAAGAAAGCAATATTTCAAATGCCTCTGCTATTTGCTCATGGAAATATATTTATTTTTAAGTGACAGATGCTATTGAAAAAAAGTTAAACGTCATCTATATAATATATGTAACTAAACCTCAGAACTAAACTCTAAAATCTTCATCCAGGTACACAACAATCAACCGTTCCCGTCCATCAACATCCACCCAACAACCTGAATCAGAGGAAGAAGAAGACGACGATTTAGATGACATCCCTGTGTCAGCCCCGAGACAAGTTCAGTCCAGGGTTGTAGAGGAATCCAGAAGTACCACGGCCAAGCCTCTGCAGTACGTCAACATCAGACGAGCAAGGCCTTTGAGCACTTCTGATACTGCTGATGATTCTGCTTCAAGGTTAGTAAAACAAAACTTAATGTGAGTTCAAAAAAAAAAAAATTCTATTCAACTAAACTTGTACCGTGAGTACTACGCATACAGTCGCACTTGACTTATAATGAGATCAGAAAAAAGGTTGGTTTAACTGCCCGTTCGTTTAGATTAATGGAAGACCTTGTCACTCTTGAATTAAAGACATTTAAAATATTGACCATGTAAATATTAGAATCAGTAAAAAAATATTGGAAAATCATATAAAAAGTATTTATTACTTACAGAAATGCACTCTTTGAGCGTGCCGAAACCTTCGTGACTGTAACAGAAACAGCAAACTCTTTGGATATAGCAAGCGCCCGGAGAGAGAATATTCCAGAATACGTCACAATCAGAAGACAGAGGCCTACTACTGAGGAAGCTACTACTGAGCAGTAAGTAAATTTTCTCTTTGGAGAATAATATTAATGAAACTAATCCAGGTTTCAGAGAAATGATATAAATTTACTTTTTTTTTCTTTTCTTCAGATACCAGAACACTGAACCGGAAGAGCCTCAAGAGACTGCCTTAGAAAGAGAAATTTCCTCACCCCAAATATCCTCCCAACCCCAATACACTTCCATTGTCCGAGTCCGGTCTACGACTACCACTAGCACTCCCGCTCCCGAAGAGAATTCCCCTGAACCTACCACAGTCCTTGCGGTCCAAATCGCTTCCTTGCTCAACTCTCCTAGCTCCGAAGAAACTTCTGAAGAAGATAGAAAGACAACTATCGAGGAAGCTACAGAAACCGTTCCAACAACGACACCGACTACGACGACCACTCGGGCACCTTCAAGCGCTCCTACTCGTCGAACAATCCTACGACGAAGAGGATCTACAACCACCACACAAGCCACTCCGTCATCATCGACACAGGTGAGTTCAAGGAACTATTCTTTCGTTCGCCGCCGCCGCCCTATCGCCCAACCCAATGAAATAGCCTCGGAATCAACAGAAGACACTGAACTTTCTAGAAGGATTAGGTCAACCACCCCTGATAGCCGCGAAATTGAAAGTTCTCGTACGGAATCCGGTCAGCCTCGTAGGTCTAGAGTTAGGTTCCAACAGACGCTACAAGTTGATGACTCAGTACCTGCTGCGGCTTCTCCTGTCTCTAGAGGACGGTTCCGACCAGAGTTGAGCCGTGATGAAGTCTTATCTCTAACTCCTATTGACGTAGAAACCGTTGAAAATCCGTCACCTCAATTTGTGCCAAGAAACTTTGGTTCTCGCAGCGAAAGACGATTCCGTGGTAGAACGACTGTACCAGACAGAACTGAAGATAGCGAAGTTTCTGCTGCTACTGTTGAAATTAGACGACCGAATATCATACCGAGAGGTCGAGGAAGATTTACACCTAGTTCCACGACTCCAGCTTCAGAACCAACTGAAGCCTCCGAGTCTACGCCAAGTCCACGACGACCCACGTTTGCTAGGTTCTCTCCAAGGCCTTTTGCGAGAACAGCTTCTACACCTGAGACAGAAGAAGAGGAAGTAGAAACTGTAGTTACCCAGAGGTTGCCAACTCGTTTGCCGTTTGGCAGAGCTAGACTTTCAACCTCTACATCTGTTCCGACAATTTCATCTTTACCCGTACAAGCAAGGAGAAACCTTTTCTCAGCAAGGCAATCCACCACACCAAGACCAACGACTCTTGAAAGTGAAGAAGAAGAAATAGACCAAAACAAGGATGACATTGATCTTTCTGAAAGTACTGTAGCTGAACAAGGGCATGAAGACAGTATAGATGCAGTAGATGAATTGCCTAAACGAAGAGTAGTTATTAAAAAGCTGAGAGCACCTGTAAGTTCCACAACCGAAAGTACTGTATCTACTGAAGCAGTTCAAATTTCTGAGGATGGTAAGAAAAGGTTTAGAGTAATCAGACGGAGACCTGCTTCAAGTACGCAAGCCACAGAAGAGCCTGTTTCAGAGTCTAATGAAAGTTCTTCTCCAACACCACAAAGGATACGCAAGGTGATTCGCAAAAAGATAAGGCCAGTTGAAGATGAACCAGAAATTATCGCTAAGTCCATTGGCTCTTTGAACTCTGCAAAAGACACAACGACAGATGTAGAGGTTGAAAGTCTAGCTCTGCCAAACGGCAAACGAGTTGGCAACCTCTGGGTAACTACAGTTTCTACTTCCTCTTCTTCTGTCTCAGGTGTAGAAGCTGTTCTCGCAAAAGGCCTTGGAGAGAACCTAGCAAACGTGGGTCGTCGTGGACTTGGCGTAGACTCGGAGGTGAACAACAATGAACAACAATCAGAATCTTCAGACGGTAAAAGGGAAGACGAGTCTTCTTCCAATACTGAAACAGAATCCAAACCTGAGGTGGCAGTTGAAACTGAACAAAAAGCAATAAATTTATCTGAAAACAAAGAAGAAGATACTCCTGAAGAACAGGAACAAGAGATTCAAGAAACTTCTCCGACAACACCTTCTACTACTACAACTTCCACTACCACACAGCAGCCGTCATCCACCTCTCGAGGTAGACTACCTTACAGACCTCCAAAACGAACTTTTACTACTGCCACAGAATCATCTGTACCTTCAAGTAGCAGAACTTTCAGTCGCAAATTTAATCCTGGTGTGTACACAAGCCCAGCAACACCTGGCCAAAAAGCTTCTCAAGTTACAACGAGAAGACCATTTACATTCACAAGGAGACCTTTCACTAGAACAACCAAGAAATTAGTTGAAGAAGAAGAGCAATACTCAGAAGAAGAAGAGGACTTTGTTGAACCAGAGGAAGAAAATCCATTAGTTATAGTACCTCCTAATCAACTATTTAGTAAAAGACCTAGACCTAGACCTAGTGCTGAAACAGAAAAGTCTGAAGAAGTATCTGGCGAAGAAGATGAGGAGGAAGAAGAACAAAAACCGCAGAGATTTATTCCAAGAAAGCCACCTACATTCCGACCTAAAGCTGTAAACTCAAACACATTTAGGACTACATCGTCTACCACTGAAATACCAAAACGCCCATCTCAAAATAGAACAGCAATTTACACTAGATTCGGTGGAAAATCTGTAAATGAAACTAAAAAGCGTGTGCAAAATGTTCCAATTGGATACAGTCCTCCAGCCGATAGGACAGAAATTGACATCGAAGAAGATTCTAAAGAATTTATTGCTACAACTTTGTCATTGACAGACGAAACTGAGACTACTACAGAAGACGACGACTACTTGACAATGACTGAAGCTACAGGAACAACAGAGACTGATAGTGATGACGTTACTTCAACTAATACCGTAGACGGGGAAACCACTATGTCTGGTATAGATATCGATGACAGTATTGATGACTATTTGGAGTCTACGGAAGGCACTACCAACCTACCTACTACTCAAGACTTTACCCTTCAAACTGAGACTGAGAGAGAAACTACTTCTGATGAGCGCATCACTACTGTTATCACTGAAGCTAGTCCAAGTACTGAAACTACCACAACAGAATCCGTCCCTGAAACTACAACGGCAACAACGACGACTACTACAACAACAACTACAACCCCAGCTCCAGTTGTAAAAACGCAATTCGATAAATTGTTCTCTGTCAGCAGAGTCGTAGAAGTCAACTCTAAATTAGATAAGCACCGCTTAAATAAGAAAAATGAAACAACCTTAATAGAAGAAGGTCAGATCATGGTAGAAAAGAAACCTACAGTTGATAAAATTGGGGAAGTGAGTAGATTTAGTCTTATCAAAATTTATGAAGATGAAATCCCAATTTATTTGACTAAATTAGGTCATGTTTATCCAGTTGAGAACCCACCAGATCATTTCATTCGTATTGATGAAGCCAGAAATGCTAGAGCACTTGTTAACTTTGCCGACGCCCCCAGAGAAAATTTGATTGCTTCTGAAAGTATGAACGAAGCTTACAGACACATCAACAAAGTTACTAGTCAACCTAAAGATGAGCCAAGTACTAAAGGACAAGTAGAACATGTAAACAATGACGACTTCTTGAAGTATATTAATGATGACAAGAAAAGTAGTAAATCTGAGGAAGACATATCATTCACTCAATGGCAATTTATTCCCGCTGCTTATGAAAACGAACAAAATAAAGGAGCTAAGAACTTTGAAATAGTCACACCAAGAGGTATGCTTACTGAACCATCCACCTTACCATTGGAAGCGCTATTTAAAACTGATAATCCTGTGGCAAGAAAAGTAAGCAATAATGGAGGTAACCAGCCGTTCTTAGTATATTCTTCATTACCGAAAGAAGAAGCTAAACAAGCATCAAAGTCAGAGACTGGTAAAAACATTATAACATTTACCAAAGGTCAAGAATTTCATGGAGGCCCAGTTACTGAACAAGCAACAGTAAAGTCTCCTATCGATATTCTCTCTGAAACATCTCAAACGCCTTTCTCAACAACCATTTCTATAATCTCAGATGCTACTACAAGCCCAATAATAGAAATGTTGACCACAGTTCCACCAACAACAGTAAGTTCTGAACAATCAACTATTGCTGTAACCACCGAAGTTGCTACAACTGAAACTGTTGTTGATGAAACTACAACGACTAAGTCACCTCTGGACACCAAGAGAAAATTTGCTTTCCCTAGAAGACCTGCCTTCAAATCTGCCAATGTGACAAGACCAACTATTGTGCCACGGACAAAGGCGGCTGCTAAGAAAAACAATACGATATCAGGAAACTTATACCAAAAACCAAATAAAACTTCAACATTCAATGCAGGGAAATCACGCTACACTGGAAATAGAGCACAGAATGTACCAGTAGATATAAGAAAAAAGACCACAAAGGTACCACTAAGTAAAGGTACCAAGACCTTTACCACTGAAGCACCGAGATCAACAACAGAAAGGAGATTGTACGTGAAACCAATCAGACCGAATTTGAGACCAGCATTTGTGCCTAGGAGAAACACGACACCATCCACGCAAACTACTGGAAACACTTAAAAAAACCGACTGCACATAAGTAAAACATACATTATTACTATTAGATGGAAATTTCGCATGCTTCCGTCTAATTTTGAATTTAGAGGCAGGCCATGAAAATTAAAATGTCCATCTATAGATATCTTCCAATTCTGAAGATGGACTCGATTTAATAACGTAATCTTGTGTGTTTTGGTAAATTAAATTATAGAGTTTGCGTTCAGTTGAATTACGTAATAGAGTTTGCATTTTCTATGAAAATGTTAAAAAAAAAACAATAGTAACAACACATCCACGTTATTATCAGTCTTAGAACGCAATAATATGCATTAAATTTTACATATTAACATTTATTTTAATGATTGTTTCAGTCTACGTATTATGCAATGTCTTGAATATTAAGACATATAAATTAGAATTTTAAAACGTATGTTACACCTATGTAGGATTGATGTTTTTGTCTATTGTGTCCGAAAACTTATTTCATTGGGTCTTGGGTGCTGAATAGAAGTATTCGCTTATCCGTAGATCGCTCTCTTGAATCATCAATCAATGTTTTGATACATTCATGACTTCTGTAAATACAAAACTTAACAATTTCATTATAGTCATATTTTTAGAGATTCTATAGCTTTAACTTAGGCTAGGATTCATGGAAGTTTTGTACCAAAAAATGTATATTATATTATGTTAGTTTGTTTTGGTATTGAAGACTTTCAGTTACAAATTGTCATAGGATACCTAGGATAGATTTATTTAATTTTTTTATACTTAACGTTACCATTTCTTAAAACTGTACATAATATATAATAACGAACAAATTAGGATCGGGCATTTGTATGTTGGAGAAATTAAAATTGTATTGTAACAAGACAATAAAAGGTATGTAATAAATATTGTAAGTGACGTATATTTTCAATTTATTTTCGGATTTGCACCACATAGTTTTAAGCAGATTTTGCAGTTTTTTTTTATTACAAGCTCACTTAAAAGCTTTCATGCAGTATTTATTTATATTCGCTTCATTAAATGTGCACTACGAAGCAAGAAGAATTCATCTTAAAGGTAAGTTCTTTTTCTATAATTATTTTCCTTTCAGATAAATAGTTTCATTATTTCAAATTATAATATTTCAGTGACAGCCTTCTAAAGCGCTAAATGTATCTTTCATGTTTCTATTCAAATTTATTTTATCATACTAATACTACACTACTATCAAAATGTTTCTTCAACCAAACGTACCTACCTACATTTACATCACACAGAAAATTCTAAATCACATTTATCGTTTGTCATAATTAACCTTTTTGCTACAAAATTATCACCAATCAACCAAATAGCTTTTCCAAAGCTTTTCTTCTGTCGCAACATGATTGTGTGTGTTTTTACCGACACCACACAACAATGACGGGTGTTTTTCCAACAATCGTTTCACAAGAAGAGATTTCTCATAGCGGGTCCTATTGTCAGTCTTCTAAACTTTTTTCTCATACAATATTGCGTAAGTAAGGTCAAGTTTAACGAGGTGTTTTGATTAATTCGATCAAACAATAAAAATATGATATTTGCTAGATTATGATGTTAGATTTATTTCAAAATGAAGTCAATGTAAAAAAATATTATGAAAATAATGAAAGAAGCTTGAATTGTACCTTTCGTATGTTTTTCATACAATCTAGACTAAAAAAACTACGAGCTCCTTGATAAAAGAACAAAGCAAAGTCTTGCCTCGTAGGTACAACGTTTTTTTTTTACTATACAACACATTAGTCACGTAATTTCCTGTCACTAGCTCAGCCCTTCACGGCAATGAGCGGAACCGATCCGATCGTGCGTGACGATCGGTATCATGGGACACGTTCCACTGAGTTGATAGGAAATTAATTACTAGGTATCTCATTATAATATTATCCAATGCATAGATAGATAGGAATAAAGGAAGTCGCCTTCTCTGTCTATTTAACCGCTACATACATTTAAATCAAGTAACTGATTTTGCAACGGTTTTTAACCATTCCGTTTTTTTGGTTTACGTAGATATAGGTATTAGGTATACCCAATTTGCACCCTACCGAAGCCAGCACAAGTGGAAAATTAAACATGAAAATCCAAATTATAAACTCAGCTTATAAAAAAAATTATAGTACCAATTTAAATCAAAAACGTTATAGTCCTAAAATTTTGAAATTAAATTTCAAGTTGCGGTATAATAACCTCATAATTATTTGCATTTAATGATTATGTTTGGAATTCAAGTAATTTCGTGGTTTATCAATTTATCCCTCCGGCCATAATTACTTTTTAATTTAACGGCTATAAACCAATTTTAAAGTGGTTCAACTGATAGTAATTACTAACTAACTTGAAACGCTTGTTTGAAGGTCTGAATCAACTACCTACGATATTTTATAGGGTGTAATAGTCCTCCCACCGATTCTCGGTGATGGCGGCCAATCTCCCAGAGACTGCGAAGGACTAGTTTTTAGTGCCCAAGTGTTTGCGCAATACACAAGTGCACTCTCTATTCCTTCATTCTCTTATTCTGATGGGACAGATTGACTGACACGACCTGAGAGAAATCAGGTGCAGGACCGACTATTTACATGCCCATCCGACAGCATGGATCATCTTACTTTTCGGACAATCAGGTGATCAGCCTGCAATGCCCTAACCAAACTAGAAACAACAACACAAAGTCATTGTCCCCCACCGGGAATCGAACCCGGGACCTCCGGGTCGTGAGCCCATGGCTCAGACCGCTAGACCACGGAGGCAGTTTATAGGGTGTAACTAGCACTTAAACCTAAATTAACACACTTATCAGTTTGAAGTACGAATTGATGAACCATATGATACTATATGGACTATAACGTACCTACCACTATCAGATACTTACAGTAACCTGGAAGTAACGGCTTTGACTTACTTGTCAGACAATCAGACAATAAATTTATTACAGTGAAAATCGACTTCAGAACCCACGAATCATGAGCCCGAGACTCACTCCACTAGACCTTACAGCCAGTTAATTACATAATTAACTAATTTTGTTTACACGCTGTATATTGGTTAGTAGCAATGACCCACATATGGCTACCATACCTCACTCCATATATGGTTTAACTACCATATAGATACCGCTACATCTATGGTCCAACTAGTTTCAGATCGGACCCTGACTTGCCCTTCACTTTTAGACCGATTTAGACTGACATGATATTACCACTTTTGGTGAGAATCGCAGATTAGCCGTTTATTTTAGAATTGTTTGATGATGATGAGTGTATTTCGTGATGGACGGTTTCATGACTTCTATATTTACGGCAGAGTTTTATTGCTAGCATCTTTATCTTATTACCTTCCCTATTCTATAGCTAAAAGTAGATCTTATACTGATACTTACATTCAATGGTGCCTCTACCCCTTACAGGGTAGGCAGATCGTCAATTGTTTTTTACACGTCTGACAAAGTTGTCAGGTTTTTCCATTCATACCTAAACATAATAATATTGGTCACTTCACTTTACAATGAAATCTTTATTTGACATAACAAGGCTGCAAAGGTAGAGACGAAGAATATTAGGATAAAATATTTTTTATTTATTTTGGACGAAGCCGCGATCAATAATTAAACTGACAAACAGCCAACAGTTCTCTATGATGTATTATAAATATTATAATAGCCCTTTAAAGTTTTATTCATCTCGTTCACCGAGATCGTGTTCAATTTGAGGTAAAATCGCGAGTAAGCCCTCAAAATGGGTCACGACGGATGATTGCCTCGTGATATGCCGCCGGTCCTCTGCCAGCGAGACAAGCTTCTTGTATTTTATCCATCAATTTATAAAGTTCACGCTTTGAAATAAAAGTTTCTTTGAATAAAGGGCGACAGCTTTTTACGTTTATATTTGTAAATAAAACTCGGCGCTGACTCAAATATAAATAAAACAAGATGTTTTGTGAAAATCATTATTTAATCATAATCATTTCTTTTGCAAAGTAAATTCCAAGACAAATGAACTGCAAAAGCTTACTCCATATCATATGAAAACATAGTCTACATTATATAGATGGAATCAACAATTAAGCTCAACTCTAGTGTGTAACTAATGCATTATACTATGCAATGTATGTTGGAATGACTGAATGCGGTTGCAGCAAGCATTTACCAACATGCCCCCATGTCAATGACACATGTGGAGAATAATAGCTAAGTTGACTTAAATATCAGTCTATAGTCTCTAGAGCAAGAGAGAATATAACATAAATGAAAATAATTTATTTTGGACTACAACTACAAGATCTATAGGTGTAATGTAACGAATAAAATGATAACCTACCAATTTATTATAGTTTTAAAAGAAAACAATCTATAATGTTGTTTTCATATTCCTGAAATATTTGGATCGTATTTTTAACAGCCTTTCTATGTCATGTCATATAAGTGCAACAAAGTTCTTTCTAAAGCTCTAGATTAAACCGTATTTACAAAAACTTAATAAAATAAAAGAATATATGAACTAAAGGGATAGATCACTAGATAGGTATCCTCAACGGGCTTGTGTCTCGTAAGTTACAAAACTCTTTGTACTCTCCTCCTCTCATTCATTCATCGGCAGTGTCAATACAAATGACACTTGTACTTATTACACAACTGTCTCACAATATTGCGACTCAAGCACAATTTCAGGCATGTATCTTCAAATTACAGTTTGATGTACATCGCGCAGCCCATAAGCCTTTAGAATACTAGGCGAATTCACACACTAACAATCCACGCAATGTACATCGAATTGTACTTGTTATTTTGTATGAAGCGCACCACAGGTCATGCCCCAACGTCATTAGTTGTGGATTGAGAGTAACATCACTGTTATTAAGTGTCATTTGAATAACACGATTTGTTGTGTAAGAAAGCAAATATTTCTCTTGCAATGAATTGGAACAAACCATCTGTCACACATTTGTCTTACAATGAATTATGATCCAATAAAATATGAAGTAGGTATATAAGGTGCATGTTTTGTTCATCATAATTTAAAAATGCAATAAGTATTTGTTTGAAAATCATATGCATTGGACAGTATTATCATAAAAATATGGTAAAATACTAGAGCACTAAATAAGACCATGTAAACTATATAGGTAATCTATGGTAGAGTCTGTGCGAAAAGAGAACAGGCATAGAATTGGAGGGCGCACATTTGTATTAATTAACCCTCGGCTGGTTGCGTGGGGTTTATGCCTAGGTCTTTGACCTAAAATCTCCAAAATTTAATGTAGAAGGTTACTGTTAAAGACCTGGACAAAATCCTCATACGACCAAGTGACAGTTAATTAAATACAAATGCGCGCAAATTCCATGCCTGTTCTCTTTTCGCACAGATTCTAGATACAGAAGACATTAAATCTCTACATTAATTTAATAAAATCAAGCCAAGAAAAGCGCGGAAGTAGACAGTACTCAATTACTCATCATCATTTCTGATTCGCAGCGCACGCTTAGGTGAGCTCTGTTTCAAAGATGCAACTAATGTTGTATAACGCTTTTCTACAAATAATTTCTCTTGGCAAGATAGTTTGCTTTCTTATTATTCTCAGCAAGTGATTTTCTAACACGTATAGCTTTAGAAATTAATATCTACCATTAAACTCTATATTTACTTTATAAAAAATAGAAAAGTTCATTATTATTTGATGAATCCCTACTAGTAGGTATAGGTATAAGTAATTAAATAACAAAAAGAAAATTCTGTACTATTTTAGGTCTAGCATTATTATGCAAAACAAAAGGTTATTTCGTACTCGCATCAAAATTCCAATTACTTACTACATAGGGCAGGGAGATGATGTTGATAAAAAATAATGTTGGTGGGCGTTACTAACAACATAAAACCTTTACACACCTCTGCATTATTATATCAACATAATGTATGAAGGAACTTGCGTTTAAAGCAAGAAAATAATCCCAAGGGATATAAAGTTGTATGGAAATCCTTAATAGCCCAAGGGTTATTATGAGATTTGAATTTGGAATGTCATGTGAACTACTAAGAAAATAATTTTCAGAAAAAAAAATATGGCTGTGTGTGTATTAAAACTGTTGCCACACTCGCCTTCAAAAGTAAAAAGGCTGTTTGACTAGTTATCTGTATGTGCTCTTTGCGTTGTACTATAAAAAAAATAAACTAAAAAAAAGAAAACGCGGTTTGTTTTTGCAAAAGTTTTTCTTTCATTTCATTGATTTTGACTTCCATTTTGTAAATTGTCGAGTGAAATTAATATTTTGACTCCAGAAAGACATTGTGACTAGTATTTTATCGTATTTTGTTATTTATATTGAATATGTTAAATATGAACAATTCGTTTTTTTTGGAAAAATACGTAGGTAGTGGATTGTGAACATGAAGTGGAGTTCAGTGAGTGTGAGTTGACTTTCGGATCTGTTGCTTCTGGTATGTTTTCAATATTTATTTATCTATCAATATTATATGATCAGGTATATTTCTGAGCTTTATTATCTTACAGACGCCTGCCACCGTCTAAGTAATCTGTGCAGTAGGTGTGTAAAATATAGTATGCTCCTCGGGAATAAATGTGTCTTCGCCTTGGGCAGACTTGAATCCCTCGCTACATTCAGGATTCTTGTCATAATTCCCTCGCTTCGCTCAGGAATTAAAGATTTAATTCCCTCGCTGCGCTAGGGAATTAATCCTTGAATCCTTCATTCCGCTCAGGATTCAATATGCTGCCCGTGACGTTAGACACTGCTTTATTCCCGCGTTGCATAATATACTATTGAAGCCCTTTAAAGATAAATGGAATTAAATATTATGCAGTCTAACTTTAAAATATCATGAAATTATATCCAAGAATAAAGTGATAATATGATATAATAATAAATAAAAAGCAGAAAAAGATCAGTTCTTTTATTCAATAAATATATTTTCATAAAAATTTGCAGAGTTCATTTTTTGTCTATAAATTTATCTAAGCAGGACCTACAAGAATGACTCAGATAGGTATCCTTATATTGCTACATAGGTATATTTACATACTATACATACGACATACTTACTAACCCACCACACAAATATACGCAAATATATAAAATATTTTTTAAGAGTCCTTTTTTGTCTTTAATAAAGCAAGACCTACAAGAATGACTCAGATAAGTATCCTTTATACCTATTTACTTACATATACATACTATACCTACCACATATTTACAAACCCACGAATCACGCAGTGTGAATCATCGCGATTGCGATGGTAGATGGTGACTTGGTGACCTGCTGGGAGCTGGTTCAGGGCAGGGATAGACTCACTCTGTCTATACCTTTGCCATTATTGTAACTGCGATAGTAGGTACAAAGATACTGCTATATTTAATAAAGCTTAAGCTAGTAAAGCTACACAGATAATTTAAATAAAATAGCGACCTAGAGCTAACCCGTCGAAAAAAAAAGATTTTTAGAGTTCAAGAGTTCTGAAAACTTTATGAAATGGGAATAGGGATAAAGGCGTAATTATATGTATGTATGTATCTTCTACATAATTTTGTTCTTCAAACTTTATCTAACATCTCTATAGGTATACGAATACATACATGCGCAGGCAATGCAACTCATGCGCATAAAAGCACATTGACAAATGCATACAGCACGACACGACATACATCTCGTTTCACGTTGCAGCTGCCTTTGTGCAAGCACTGTCGAGACGCACAATACGGGGTCATAAATATTGCACATGTTGAAACAAACGGTAGCGTTTGCAACAGATACTGGGTGTAACAACATTTACTGATCAAACATTAGGATGTGATCCTACCTATGAAACTGAACAACTTTCCTCAAGGAACATAGATCGAAACGAAATATAAAAAAAATAACCACCCATACAAAATAACGTGAGCCGCTGACACCATTTTTGTATGGGAGGGTAAATAAATACATATTTTATTTCATATTTCGACATAATAATGATCCTCAGGGAAAGTTGTTAATTTTCATAGGTAGGATCACACCCTAAATTTTGGGCAGCTATTTATTTACTCCCTGATATCAATTTCAATTTTGAGATACCATTCTACAAAGCCGAATTTAGCCGATGTCCAATATTTACGACCCCGTACTGTAAGGTCTTTGTGCAAGTCCCGTAGACTCATAAATAGTGCGTTAATCACCAAGTTGCATTCACGATTTGTCATGTGAGGGCTTTAGATCACTTGCATTGATAACGACTAAGTTGTGCGTGGGAATAACATAAAACTGCTTGGAAATCAGGTTTTGAAATAAAACGTTAGGTTTTTATTTTAAATTTGTTATTGCTAATGATTTGTTTCTGTTTTCTCATAATAGAAAATGACAGGTATAAACATTACATTAGTTAAGTCGTGATTTTTGCAACCATGAATTGCTACCATTTGTGATATGATATCTTGGTGTTATTTGGGTGGGAAAATTGTGTTCAGTCCTATACTACAACTTTCTATAATGCGGGGATCCTAGGTAATATAGGTATTCCTTTTTATAGGTAGGCCTTTTTTTCCTCTTGCCTAAAGCAACTCAATCCTACGTGAATATACTTATACTATTTGGCATTTTGGGCTTTTATATTTATTGATTATACCTACAAAATAAACTATGAGGGGTGTCAATGAAGGAAACACAGGAGTGAATTTGGTTTATTTTACAATTCCGTCGGAGAAGTTATTTTAATCTGAAGTTTATAAAGTTGACCCCTATCTCTTGTTCTCTTCTCTTCTTTGCCGGTGGTATTCTCTTGACAAACTTCTGTCTTCTTTTTCGTCAGTATCCCATTGCTTGTGTTCCTTCTGAAACAAATAAAAGAATGGTTAGGTTTGATTGTTTTGACAAACTTTTCCTTAATAGGTATATATATAGGTATATGTGCTAGATATCAAAATGTTTTGTTTCCTTATTTTACATCCATGCAGAGACCAAATCAATCCATTAGTTCGTTTGATCACAAAGAAAACAAATACACTTATAATACATAAGTAAAAATAAATTGAAACATAGTAAAAAACATAGCAAACGAAGTTTACATAATACAGACATTTAGTTGTTGTTACAACCAATAACTCCGAACACCTAATGACACCTGCTTTACCCGTTTCAATTTCACCCGACAGTCGCATGCGCAGGTTTTCACTGAGTGGCAGAAACAATATCGCAGGCGATGACGTAGATCGGCGCGCGCAGCATCCCGCCACAGAGAAAGCGGTTTTCTCTGCGCAAGAGTAGATAGTGCCGCGCGAAACTGCCTACGGATCACCGATTATCTAACTTTAGCGTGCTTTAGCTGATTTTCGATAGTTGCGCAATCACTTGATTGGATGTTTTCGCTGTTTTTATTTTTGGATTGTGCTCGGTTTTTAAAGAAAGTAATAAAGCTAATTGCTAGTCATGGTCTGAATTACTTTTTAGCAATAAACTAACAACCTAGGT
>JARACY010001323.1:0-60916 GCA_029255725.1 Scrobipalpa atriplicella | reverse complement strand
CCCACAGATCCTTTTCAAAGCATTGAGCTGACGATGTGCAAAAAAAGTCAGTTATAATGACCCAGAAAAGTACAAAATTCCACAATACCTTTCTTTTAAAATCAACTTGGTACAAGCACAAACATCGCATCGGTCGTAATAGTCCAAGCAAATAAACGGTCGGGACAGGGGATAATTATTTTTAACTGTCTCTACGTCCGCTTTCCACTTAAAAGCATTTTTCTTTCACGGTTTATGCCGGCTGTATTCCTTTTTACTAACCTCGTTAAACGGACTTTACGCGTTTAATCAAGACAGGTGCATAAGCATTAAATTGACGAGTTTTATTTCTTATTGCCATAATTTTCTATGCTCGTCGTTAGAATAGCAGCAATACCTAGAGCTCTAGATAGTTTTATTATATAGTTTACTATATAGTTTAAAAAAAAACTCTGTTGTAACTAACATTGAATACTGGAAATAGACGGATTATTTTCAACATTGAATTGAATTTCTAACATTGAATACTGGAAATAGACGGATTCTCTTTTGGTAACATAGACTAAGGGCAGGCTAAAAATTTAAAGCTCTCAGCTAAGCTTACGGCACACATTAGGCTTTTCTAAACTTGTCAAATTGTTCAGAGTTCGCTAACCTTAATGTTTTTACTAAAGTAAGGTAAGAGGAGACCGACCGCAAAACCCGGAGTCAAAATGTTCAAAGGAAATATTTTCCAATAAAACTGTTAGGCCTCTAGAAGACGGTCCCGTCGGAAATTCAAGTTTGCACACACGAAAGCTTCCTTGAGTATGTTTGTATAGGATATTGATGCGGTCAATGACTGCTATTGATTTGAATATGATATTATTTATGACATTACCTACACGTAAAAACGAGTTTTCTTCTTTCCCTACTATTAATATAGATTATTTATCTACAAAAGATATCCAAACAAATCCTGAGCGATACGCTCAATCTTAATACGTAATTCTGAATATATGAAACCTTTAATAGACATCAATATGAGCGAATAAATAAATCGTGTTTATTTATTCACCATTTGCACAGAATCTTTCAACAAGCGTCTCTTCTTCTTCTTCTTGAATTTAAGTGCTAGGCACTTGTCGGTGGAGTAACCGCCAACTTTCTCTGTCTTCTGCCAACGCTTTCACTTCCTGATACGACTTGACCTTCACCTTCTCTTTAATTTGGTCAAAGTAACTTCGTCTCGGTCTTCCCCTTCCTCTTTTGCCTTCTAATTTCCCTTCTATGATGTTATTCAAGAATCTGTCGTGTCGTATCACGTGGCCTATCATCTTTCCTCTTCTGTTCTCTATGGTCGTCATTATATTTCTCCTTTCCTTTACCATTTCTAATACCTCTTCATTTGTTTTTCTTTCTGTCCAGCTGATTTTTTCCATTCGCCTCCAACACCACATTTCAAATGCCTCCAACCTTTCCCTATCTCTTTGTGTCATCGTCCAAGTTTCACTGCCATACAACGCAATGCTCCAGATGTACGTTTTGATGAGGCGTTTACGAATATTCTTCTTTATAGCGCTTTTAAAGAGTTGCTTTTTGTTGTTAAAAGCAGTTTTAGCCATAGCTATTCTAGATTTTATGTCAGGAGTACATCTGGAGTCACTGGTTATCAAACTGCCTAAATATTTAAAGGATTTTACTTGTTCTAAAGGGATGTTATTTAATTTAATAAGGTTTTGTACTGGAGTTGATTTTGAAGTTACTAGTGTTTTAGTTTTTTCTGCATTTATTTTGAGGCCAAATTCTTGAAATGTGGTGTCCATCTTTTCCATGACAAGCGTCTAATAAAGGTAAATTTCAAAGTTCAACGGGAAGCGACGCAACGCGACGCGGCGGGAAGTTGCTGAAGGTGCATCTCGTTGTACCAAAAAGTGACAGGGTACACCGCGCGGCGCAGCGCGGCACCGCGAAGAATTTTCGAGTTCGGTCAATAAAATGTCTATCTTTTTGCATAGTAAGGCTCGTATTTATAAAACGCTCTCAAGATTGAGAGCAATCTTAAGTATGGATTTGACAGGTCGTTTTGTACTAAAATGACATTTCCAATACGAACTCAAACTCGCTGTCACTCTTGAGAGCTGATTATAAATACGGGCCTAAATAAAGTTCTATATTGTATCACGCTCCTGACAAGTATTAGCTTGTTAGTAAGTCTGTTTTGTTGAAAAATTAGTACAGAATGTTTGTAAAGAAATTTATGTTAACAAAATGTTCTTCCTGTATAAAAACGTGTCAACAAAGACTTGTTTACAGGATAATTTTCCGCTGGACTTACACGAGTCTAATATTTTTGTTATATTGTTCCATTATGTGATATACAATTTATTTTATCATTTAGGAAAGTATAATAAAGTTTGGCTTTTATAGTCCAAACAACATTTTTATTCACCAATTCCTTGAAATTGGATGAGAACGGCCAAAGACCGAGCTGAGTGGCGTGCCCTGGGAGAGGCCATAATCTGAAAAGGAGGTCTATAATCTGTCAAAGATATTTGACGCGTAGATATATTTTTGAATATTTTGTATGACTTTTTTGGGTGTTGTTTATTTAACCATTATCCCTGTAGATTTTGTATGGCATCACATTGAAAAGGAAAAAACTTGAATTTACACAAAAGAAACCATACAACCGCAAATTTATTTCAAGACGGAAAAAAAAACATGTTTTACCAAAAAATAATTTTTGAAACCCCAGAGCCATAATAATAAGGTTTAAGTTCATTTCTTTGTTCTGATTTTGAAACTAAGAGTCGGAACAGGAAGAGTTGAAAACTTTTTTCATAGGGAAAGTTAAAAGCTAATCCAAACTTTTTTAATAACGGGTTCTTGGCCGTAGCAATAAACTACAAAAATAGTGACATCAGCGTGGAAAATTTTGCAACTTCTTTACACAAGTAAGTAGATAATATAAGATTAAAATCATTGATAGTAGGATGCCACGTGGAAATGTATTAAAAACAAATAGAAAATATAAGCTTCAAGCTTCACAATTTCACAGCTTCAGAATTTCACTCGTATTTTTGTTTTGTTTTCATTATAACAAAATAACTTTGATTCTGAGTTTTAATGTCAAATTGTATCAAAGGTTTATTGACGATCCAGATACATAAACGAAAAGCTAGACAAAGGTTCTAAATTTAAATTACTTAGTATTCGCAAAGTAGCGCAGTGAATTGTTACAATAAAATCTCGGACGGCTTTGTAACATGGATGATGTCCTACATATGGGACAAGTGATGTTCTATATTTAGGACGGTTATCATACAATAGACGGGCGTCGCGAGGATTATGGATGTGACAAGTTTGTGTGTGGGATGGTAAAAAACATGGAGTTAGATGCAAATACGGTTTTTTTTTATCTGTTGGATAAAAACACTGAAAAATATTATTATACAATTCGTAACATATGTATTAGTTTTAATTGGACTACTGTTCCTTATCTACTGAAAATTATTTTAGTACGTAATTTTTAAAAGATTTTGAATAAAATCACAATGTTTATTTAAACAACAAGTTGCATTATCATGTCAGCTGTTTACTTACTGCGATTGTCTAAAAAAACTTTTAAAGTGCTGAGACTTAAAAAATCTTTTTGTTATTTTAACATCACGTTTTTCCTTACAATTAAAAAATATGTTGACCCCGATATAAAAGATTACTCATTTATTTTCGGATACCTTTAAAATCCTGGCTTTGTAAACAAACACCCACCTTAATTTGACCCGAAATAGCCGGCTATTTTAATACAAATCAAATTATCTTTAGCCTCAAGTATTATAATATTCTATTAATAAATAATGCCTTAAATTTCAAGATGTAATTCTTGCGAGATCCTCGAAAGGGCGAAATTGCGACTTTAGTGGAGGGCGTCGAAATGAATGTCCAAATTGGACTAGTAGAAATAAGGCTTAGTAAAATTCGATGGCTCTCTCCAAGTTCAACTCAATTTTGATAAGAATACGATCCTGCATACTAACCTTCTATATACAGGGTGTAAAAAAAGTACTGCATTCCTTAAAACCACAATGTTGTATTGATTGACACAAGCAATTTTGGCCAAGCACAAAATTTTTAGTTCGAAATAAAATATTCCCTTGTTCGTACAAAATTGCAGATGAGGAGAGCATCTTTCTATGAAAAAGGTTCTTTTTGTTCGAGCTAATATTGTTGTGCTTCGGGAAAGTGGTTTGGTATCATCAGTAGAACATTTGGTTTAAAGGAACGCAGTACTTTTTTACACCCTGTATACCTAAGCTTCAGAAGGATAAAATTCAGCACGCAGCCCAAAGGCTTGTGTTGAATATTTATGTTACTTTGGACCGTGTTGGTCGCCTAAGTTTATGTCAACTACAATGAGTCTTGTAACCTACCTACTATTCACACAAACAACGAACTACACAAAGGAATAACAGAACATGGTTTACAGTACAGCTTTATTAAACTTTTTGTATTGCATATAGGTATATACCTATTATTGAAAGTTATATTAATACTTTAAAGTTATACTAAAGCATTGTTAAATTTGAAAAATTCTCTCATCCCCTACTCATATTGCCGTGATTAAAAAAATGTGTACGTAAAATTTTCGAAAAACTTTAAATTACCTTCGTATATACAAAAAATCTTCATAGAAAATATGTCGTCCACTTTGAACAGTGCTCAAATTCATTTCAATTAGGAATTCACAAACTATACATTGACGAAGCCAAATTCTATCTCTAGAGAGAGGTACGGCACTACGTTCCGTTTCAATTCAACCTCAAATGCGAATTTCAAAGCGTTTATGCCGAACATTCTGTACGACGCGCTGGCCATACCTACTACCCCATACCAGAAGCAGGAATCCGCGTTGCTGCGTGGGTAGGAACGTTATTTGGTCGTAGCGAGAGACAAGGCTTATTTTAAGAGCGCCTCTTGTGGTTTCAAAATACATTCAAATTTTTTTGTAAGTAAATTTTGCGGCGAATAAAGATTTATGAAAGTTAGCTCGTAATTTAAAACTGAATAAGTAGTTATATTATAAAAACCACAAGAAAATATTACAAGTATACTAAAAATAGTTTGAATGTTAATTCTCACAGTTTAACTAAAATAAATATTGAAGACATGCCCTAAAGAGAGGAGACAGAAAACTAGGGATTCCTTGAACTCCTAAAGAAATGAAACTCTGCAAACTTCTAAATTGCTTCAATTTGTAACTTTTTGATTATAAATAACATTATTATAAACATTCAGAAAGTTGCTACGAAAAATTAAATCTGTTGTTTTTATAACCGAGTTGCTTTTTCATCTCTACAATGTGTTTTTATTATTGTTATTTATTGTAAATAATTTTGATTGCATTCGTACGTAATATTTAAAACTAGATTTACCCACATACGTCATGCAGGTATTTTTCCATGGCAATGAGGTAGGTATAAATAAGTCTATGTTTCCAAAATATGTTAAACAACAAATCAAGAATTTAGAAAAAAAAATAGCACTTTAAGGCTCGTATTTATAAAGCGATCTCAAGATTGAGAGCAATATTAAGTATGGATTTGACAGATCGTTTTGTACTGAAATGACATTTCTGATACAAACTCAAACTCGCTGTCACTCTTGAGAGCTGATTATAAATACGGGCCTAAGTGCAAAAACACAAATAAAAAAGTCTGCCCAGGCATATTTACCCACGTAAAAAATTAAGACACTTCTATATATATGCAATAAACGTGCAGAAAACTTTTGTTAAAAAGCAACAATAGAAAATTTCATCAATCAACATCAGTGTTATCGTTCAGCATAACCACAGATAGATAATTAAGCAACAATTGAGCATGACGCTAAATGTCATGCATGTCATATCACGAGCAGAGCAATTACGTTTGTCAATGACAAGGCATATTCGCAAACTAATCAAAATACAATCTAGTCTGTAATTTGAAATAGTTATTAATAGTCTAGAGCAGACTACCTCACGCTCCATAATAGTATCAATCAATCTTATTTTTCTTTTATAATAAAACTCGTCATAATAATTGCATTCAACAACTTTATAGTCAACTAGCGTTTTACCTCATATTTACCATGGGAATGTAGAAATTTTCCCGCGTTAAAAAGAAGCCTACGCTAATATCGGTTAACGTAAGTCAAAATCAAACCCTTCACAAATAAGTTACCGAGGACATAGGTACCTTATTATAAATTAACATAGTTAGTGTATGTACTTGTACGCTGTAATATATTGCACACACATAATGTCCCTTGAAGGTTACTCCAGGGTGCTACAGGTCAGTGAACCTGAAACGCAAACAATCTCTACCGACTCGGAACTAATTCTACCACAAATAGATGTCATATATAGACATAAAATACTTTCATTTGAAATGTAACCATTTTACACAGTTTTACAAACCTCGTAGCTTCTTTGACAGATAGAGTTTTTTACCCGTAGTAAAAAGGAATTTGTCTATTAGTGTGTGCGTAGTTTTATTTAAAAAACGGAGCTGTGTTTATTACGCAGTATTGTCAATATTCATCTCGTAATCACAGGGGCTGTCTGTAAGAGCGACAGGTTTCCGGAATGGATTCCATAAAAAATATAATAAGTATCATGACCGAGCTCGAGGGTAACAATATGACGTCACCGATTGAAGACAGATGAGATTGCGATTTGCGTAATATTTGTTGCCATGGACAGCAGGTTGTTTCGTCCAACAGCCAATATCAGCTTTTAGTTTTCAATCATTCATGGTTTCTAATATCAGATTAAACTTCACTTTACTGTGTCTATAAATTTAGATCTTGAGACAATTTTCATGAATTTCATTTCACCTATTATAATTATACGAAGTAAGACCACTTTTCTTAGAGTATGACAAGGTGTCCTGTCACTTTCAGATCAATAAAATGAAAAAGGGCAGAACAGAAAAATCAGCTATGCCCTTATAGAGTTGACTGTACGATAAACAGATCGTTATGTAGAGATTATCTGGCATGCCTCCGAAACCATTTATCTCGTAGACATCATCACAAACTGCTACGTTGTAGCGGTGCTACAAAGAGATCAAGCTGCTTTTTTATCTCGTAGTCATAATCACAACCTGGTACGTCGTAGCGGCGCTACAAAGAGATTAAGCTTCCGTTTTATCTCGTTGACATAATCACAAACTGCTACGCCGTAGCGGCGCTATGAAGAGATTAAGCTGCCCTTTTTTTTTATCTCGTAGACATAACTGCTACGCCGCAGCGGCGCTATAAAGAGATTAAGCTGCCTTTTTATCTCGTAGACATAACTGCTACGCCGTAGCGGCGCTACGAAGAGATTAAGCTACACAGAGCTTAACTATAACTACGAACTGATTCGATAGTCGCTTAGTAATCTTGTAAACTGAGTCTGTAATTATCTATGAAAATTGAGCCTTAGTTGGGACTTGTAAATTTTTATATTTTTGGTGTAATGTACACTATTACATACTCATAATGACTGATATAAAAAGTAAATAATGTGTGTACTGTATAATTGGTTTTCCTTTAAAATATTATTTTCTGAAATAAATTAATGAATACTAAAGAAAAAAAATTCAGTTCAATTTACCTAGTTTAAGTGTAATGGGCTAACAATCTGTCACTATAGCGTTATGTACTAATTTCAATCGAAAAATGGCCTTCTTTGATAGTCAGTAGTGGCGAAGACGCTTTTGAGTAGACCCCTTTAGGGATAAAAACGTAACTTTATGTGTGTATTATGTAGAAAAGGACTTTTATTTAATGCAATCAGGAGCACCATTTAGGTATCATCGATACTGTTTCTTTCACAATTTGACCAGAAAATGCATCGCAAAGAAAACGTAAGTAAGTTTAATTAAACTTATTTGTAGTACCGTGTAGTGTTTAATATTTATACCCAGACCCACTTGAGAAGTACTAGAGCAAGCTATAACTTTTGCGCGATGCTGTTAGTGCAGGTAAGGTCAAGCGGTTTGCACTCGGCCACAGTTGAGTGCAGTTGGAGACTTCAATGCTCAGAGGAAATGAAGAAAACATAAGTATTAAGTACAATTTTCTATAGGCATGCCAGTTTTTGTGTGACAGTCTGTATTACACTTAATGTTTAGTACTTCTTTATCACACTCCACACAAACATCTTTTTTCCGACTCAACAAAGACTAATAAAACGAAAAGCCACTCTCGCTGGACAAGAATCGCTCGGCGATAGGAAATGAGATGCTCAACCAACGTAGCTGAGAGAATTGTAGAAGAGAGATAATGAGCATAGCCTACTGTGGAATAGAAAGGCTGGATAGTTCAGTAGTGTAGCCTTATCTCTACACAAGCATCTTTTTTCACACTCAACAAAGACTAATAAAGCAGAAAGCAAATTGCCTCTCCACATTGACTGCCAGGCCTGCCGCTCGGCGATAGGAAATGAGGTAATATACCTATAGGTATTAAAGCTAGAATAAGAGAGAGAGGAAATAAAAAAAACGCAAACTATACAAACGGCGACTTGCTCGGGAAAATTATGTGCTCTTGAAATTAAACTTTAACGTAAAGCAAAGGGTGAAAACGTCGGGTTCGCCTTGTTAAAAAAAAAATATATATATTTTTTTCTGAATCTTTACGTAATTTAAAAAAACTAATTTCATGGTTTTCGGTTTTAAATCAGCCATTATTTTTATATTAAAATTTAAGTAACTGTACCCGAGTGACGTCACAACATAACGTAAGATTTGGTTTCTTGGGTACAATAAAAACTATTTGTACTATGTCTTTTAAAATAGCAGTGAAACAACAACGGTAGGGCACATTAATTTCACTGCTATTTTAAAAGACGTAACTTAAATAATGTTTAAATTACGTAAAGATTCAGAAAAAAATATAAAATATTTATTTATTTATTTTTTGAACAGGGCGAATTCCGAGTTACCTTTATAAGACATTCTGTTTTATTAGCACCAAGCTGGCTAAACGGAGATTTTTCTCTTGGAAACTTGAATATTCACCTTATTCTTAAAATATATTCTTCTAAAAGTAGCCTTATGTAATTTTCAAAAAATTTTATCCTGTCCGTTGCGTCAAATCGTATTCAGAAAATCCTTTGCCCAGCTACATCACTCCAAAAATATATTCCTGCTCATACATACCTCTAAACAAATTAAACCGCAGAACAGTCGTAACTGAATCAGAATGAAACAATAAAACTTTGTGAAGTTCTCATCAATTTGCATGTTTTAGAGTCGACGATGTAGGTATTTTGAATTGTAAATATCACTTTGCAATTTCGGTGGCCAATTAAAACGGGAATAGCAGTGTGAGAGCAATTTGCAGCGAGGTCGAAGTAATGTATTCAATTCAGTTTCAAAAGCTAAAATTGTTCATTCTCTTTTAGAACTATTATAGTGAAAGTAGTTTTAAGACTTGGCTTAAAAAAAACACTTAAGTATATTGAATCTCTTAAAAGATTAAAACCCCTGTTTTTTTTTGGACTCATGTCCAACTTACAGTAGACTTTCAGTGGCAAAAGTGCGGTAAATAAAGTATTTAAAAATTCAGTGCTCACATAATTCGATCCAAACCATTCAATGACAAAGTTCTTTTATCTCCTTCTTTGAATAAAAAACGTATTGACAAAAATCTTTCTTTATTATTATCAGCTCGTATACGTCCCCAATGAGGGGCACGATCCTACCATAGAATAGAGCGATCGGGCCTTGGTTGGTCTGGACTCGATGCGGATTGGTCAACTTCACACACAAACTTTGAATTTCTTCCTAACTAGATGTGTGCAGGTTTCTTCACGATGTATTACTTCAACGTGAACATGCCGGAAAAATTTACATACACGTAGGTCCATTTGAAAACCTAAAACCACAGTGGTACGTGGTAGGATTTGAACCACGACCTCTTGCTCAGAATGCAGCGGCCCTATCCACTAAATCATAGGGCTTTCTCTATAGCTCTTTCAAAATTTTCTACAATAAATGCGAATCCGCTTGTTTCCTACTTGTCAAATCAGAAACTTTTTATAAAATGTCAAAAACGCTTATTTGTATAAAACCATGGTATGGAAATCGCGAGGTATGACGTCACTCCTCGATGACTCCTCTTGGACTCCTCGTAAATACTTGACTACTCAAATCAACAACTTCTATATTTTTAACTCAATTATCAAATCTAAATGATTTTTTTTTTTAAATGATGAATGAAACCCACAATATTTTAGTAATCAGTATTAAGTATAAATGTTTTGAAAAATTTTTAGTCACCCAGGAAACAAGCCTATTGTCCCCATTACTGAAAGCACGTCAGCGTCGTTAAGTGTCGATGCGCGAACGCCACATCATCAATCAAAACCTCGTTTTGTTTCGAGTTAGTTATTTGATCAACCCACATATCGAACATCAAACTGAAAGTGATGGATCAGTATTGATATGATACATTAGCTATCCTATCCCGATCCTTCAGCCACGTTTTAACGAGTTTTCCTGGCTGTAATGTTATAATTAATATACTATAGAAAGGACAAGCCCTCACGATATAGGGAATAATGTATTAATAAGTTCTCTTAATCAAATCAATTTGACATGACCATGTCAAAAATAATAATATACCTCACAGACCGCTTTTACTACAGTATGAGTCAAACAAATATGAATAAACACTTGCTAATTCAAATATTCTTATATATAGTTACATATAACGATGTTTCGTGGCAGTATGTTTTTATATATTTGCAGTATTTTGTGGTTTTTATTCCAACCCATCCTAAATCCCGACCGTCAACACATTCCAAAGCAAAGTACGGATTAAGTACACAATAAAAAACCTCGAAGTAGTTCCATAGTGAAGTCTGTTTTGCTCTTCGGCTGCGAGACATGGAAGGAGACGAAAGGGCTCACGAACAAACTACAAGTGTTCGTCAATAAATGCCTACGATCCATCCTGCGCATATTTTGGCCGAACACTATCAGCAACGAAGACCTATGGAAACGATGCCACCAAACAACGATCAAGCAAGAAGTCGCTCAACGCAAGTGGAAGTGGATAGGTCACACCCTCCGAAGACCGGAGGACAACACCGCCAGAGTCGCATTTGCCTGGAGGCCGGATGGCAACAGACGGCCGGGTAGACCGGCACACACGTGGCAGCGGACCGTCGATGCCGAGCTGCGGGCATTCGGGCTGAGTTGGAGTGACGCGGAGAGAGAGGCACAGGATAGGAGCGGATGGAGACGTCTCACGAAGGCCCTCTGTACCACTGGGGTACCATAGGACAGCAACAACAAAAAACCTCGACGTATTAGCAGCAGCATTTCGCGTCCTTGTGACCTTCACCTTCAAATCAGTATAGTATTAGTACAATGACTTATTTTAGTTTGGTCCTGTCACTTTCTAAAATTTGAATCAAATATAGACAGAAATACAACAGCTGGTTATAATCCTGTCAAAGTGACGTTAATCGCATATGTTAGATGGTGTTGTCTTATTTTAAGCGTGTTGTATTTCTGTCTCTATTATATTCAAATTTTAGAAAGTGACAGGACCAAATTTATATATGTTAAGTCGTGTCAGTAACAGAATCGGCACCAGTATTACCTATATTATCTGTGCCTTTATTCACTGTTGTGACCACTGACATTGTCAATTACAATTGTTGAGAGGGGCCTTGAGCTCAGTAGCAAACACGACACGCCCCAATTTACGTGACGTAAAAATACCGGGTGTACCTAAGGGACAGCGTACCAGAACCTGATAGGGGTTGCTCAGTCAACGAAACTGAACAACTTTCACCAGGAAATACTTTCAAGATTTTCTTTTTCATACTGATTGTCTAATCGAGATGGTAATTTTATATGTTCAAGTCATTTGTTTTTTCATTTCCTGTGAGAATTTCTTAGTGAAAGTTGTTCAGTTTCGTTAACTGAGCAACCCCTATCAGTTCCTGATACGCTGTCCCTTCCACCCCGTATAACTAAATACTACAACTTACCTGTTGGGTTTTGGGCGACAGGAGCAGTGAGCACAGAAGGTGATGCTATTAGAAGCGCCATCACCAGCTTATACCAAGCCGCCATGGTTATCTGATGACAAACATCGACATTGAGTACATATTTTATACAGTTCTAGTTAAGGGAATTTTTGTTTTACACTTGAATATGATGTGGTAATTAAATAAATAATGACATGCAATAAGTCCATAGGTAACACCAGAACATCACCTACTGAAAATTTAAAGTTTCAAAATATTTCGTTTCTAATGCTTATAATGTTCTTTTCCTTGGAAAAATAGGTCAAATATGAATACAGAATTTAGAATTGGCATTGTAAAATATTTGAAAACACCAATTGTTTATTTTTCCACCAAAAACTATAGCATTGAATTTTATGTGAGACAGAAACAAACTAAACTAAAACTAGTTTGATTGAGTGTGAACTAGGAAGGTAGATATAATAATTCTCTAGACACAACACAACCCGGTATTAATCATTTTACAACAATTTCAGTATAATTTTATTAGAGTACCTAAATAGAATTTAGGTACCCTAATGTGCGAATTTGTGTAATTAAAATCTGATTGCTGCCTATTATACATAAGTACACATTTCAACCTTAAACGAAATTAGGTCCAATGAGCACTATTCTTAAAGACATATATATAGTTTTATAACGCTTTATATTCACCAAACTTAGTGCAAACCTTTCAATTTATCGCCCAATAAATTCTTGAACGTACGACACGTAGTTACCTACAACAGTCAATTTGTTGAACATATTGCCTAGCCAACCAAATAAAGCAGAATGAAGATCGATCGACAGAGACAAGCGATTTTCATACCAAACGCACAACAAGTACCAAGTAAAGGAAAATATTTATTGTTTGAGTTTGGTTTAGGTATTATGATGATAAATGATATAGTGCCGAGTGACGGCCTCGGCAACAGGTTGATATGATTGCTTCTTAAAAATGGGAGATTAACCGGGGTATTATTTCACTGTTTGCTGGTGAAACAGTGGCCCAGGAAAATTAGTGAAAGATATTTTTATTTTAACCAAATTAGTTAATTATTTTTGTAGTTCATCTGCGTGTTATTTTTGTAGTATAAAAATAAATAAATAAATAATAAAAGTGCTTTATTGACTAAAAACATATAAAGATACAGTTTTTGAAAGAAAACCTGATAATTTTAGAAAACATGACAGTGAATCCATGTCTCCCAAATATAATATAAGTTACAGTCTGGTAACGACCAATTTTTAGTATTTTTTTTACATCCTAAATATTGTTATCCTAGATTATAGCAAACAAAGTAATATAATTATAATTTATCTATTTTACCTTTCTGAACAAAATGGCAGGTCGGACCGGCCAGGTCAAAAGGACTTGCATTCCCCGACAGCGTAACCGAAGCCCATCGAACTATAATAATATGGTCATGTATGAACGAATGACAACGAATAAATACGTACCAAGAATATAAGGTATGCTAGAAACGTGGCACTCAAATACTCGAAGAAATTACAGAAGAAATATAAAAATGAAATCAGTGGAAAGAAAAAAAAGGCGTTGAAAAATTTAAAAAGTGTCGGTGGCCGCCTCGCATTTTTGTTTGCCTACTGAGTAAAAAGATTTTATGGCGAGTTTTATTGTGTTTGGTTTTAACTCAAAAAATATACCTACTAAACGTCTTTTTTGTATCTTTATTATTTTTTTAATATTTTAACCATATTTATTATTCTTTATGTCTAAGGTATTTGCGTAAAACGTACACACACACAAATAATGGATTCAGAATTTTGTATGCAGAAGGCTGCAAAGGGAAATACCTGAGCTTCATTATACTATCATTCCAAAAGTAGAGATACAGATAACAATTAAATAATGTACCTTCTACTTAAGTTTACTGGTGTAGTGTAGTGCTGCTGCTAAAAATTAATAGTGTCTGTTAATATCTTTATTTTCTCTAAGTAGAGTATAATAAAGTTATAAAGTGAATAACTAAAACTACCTACTTGAAAGGAAATCTTGGCCAAGAAGACTTAAATGTGCACTTCTCTTTATCGACTTAGCACTCAAGTGGCTTACCTCATAGCTCACAGCATATAAAATTACTGAGTTCCGCCCCGCAATTTCACATATTATGTTATTTCAGAACATAATAAATCAAGCAAATCCATTCCATCTATCTGTATTAGCGTAAAAAAGTCACACTGTCAAGGAAGGCGACGCATCAACGACCTATTAGTGCATTACATCCATAAAAACTGTCACATTTAAATTATGACCACACTCATACCTTCAAATACTAAAATAGATATATAAGTATGTTGATGATATTATGTTGGGTTATATTTTTAGTGAATTTCCGAAAAAACACCTTGGAAATATTTTTTGGTAATCCATAGGACATAGAAACGTACGGTAACATTCCCAATGGACATTGCGCTTAACATGTTCTCTGCGAAAAATTACACTATTTTATTTTTAATTAGCATATTTATTTGTTATACAGCCTTAAAAATATATTTTCTGTAGCCTGGGTAATGTACTAGCATGTTAAGTTTAACTGCTTGGAAAATATACGAAGCGTAACTTTGCGGACCTGACTTTTACATTAACGCTCACAAAGGATACGTTATTCCGCTCTCTTGGAATGCATTTCTTGAGGTAAAATGTATGTGAAGTTTTTTTTTTTTTTTTCAACTATGCGGTATCCTACTTCCTACTAATCCTAATATTTTTGTTATTCAATCACGCTTCAACCACTGGACGGATCGGGATGAAACTTGGCACAAGTATAGGTTAGGTCCTGGAATAGGACATAGGCTACTTTTCACCGTTGGAAAATTCAATTAACGCGGGTAATAACGCGGGCGGAAAGCTAGTTTAAAATTATTGCAAGAATTCTTACAGCATCACAATGTATTGAATAGATAGAATTTGTTAGCCAAAAATCTTAAAAAAATACAAATGAATCGAGGCAAAAATGTATAGTTTTCAGCCGTAGCATTACATAAACTTAATATCGAAACTTACATAGCATTTTTTCGAGTGGCAATCACGTAACAGTCCTAACGAAGGACCGAATCAATACAACTGATCCAATTTGGCAAATTGTATAGAATGTGCCCAAAGAGCGGAAACGAACTGTAAAGTGAAACCTCCTAATTGCTAAAGGTACCTTAAAAACACAATACCTACTTAAAAAGTAAAAAAAACCAGTGGGATAATTATTTCTGAACAAAAACGTCCTTAATGGTTGCCAGTCACAGAGTCCGAATAGGAATTAATTAAAGAACACCGACAATGCAGTAATTATGTACCGGATTAAGGAAAAACCTAAATAAAATTACTGGCTGAAAGATATCGGAACTCTTTGAAAAAAAAGAAGAAAATTGCGAATGACTTCAAATAGAGAGTATTTTGGGTAAATTTTATCAAAGTCCTGCTAAAAGCCAACAATCCACGTGCCAGGGGTATAACCAAAAACCCAAATTCAGGGTACCCACAAATTCCGCTAATATTATAAAATCTAGAAACCACGTCACTTACATCACATCCAAGAAATTCCGTATTCGCCTACATAATGTTCCAGTGAGCAAATACTTAATGAGCGGAAAGTGCTAACATTTTCTTGAAGACCTTATTTTATACATGACTGGAGCTACAGGATCTCGCTTGTCCTTGAAGCGAGCCTTCAGTAATATTTATATCTGCTCGCTCACTCGGAAGACTAGATAATCTAGACGTTTATGGCGCGTGTAAAAACATTTATAATAAATTATGGTTTACTTGCCAACTCAGGGAAAAAGTTACCCTGATTTTAATTTTGGCTATAGGTATCTATTTATACGTGTAACACAAATAACACGTGTAACATGAAACTGAACAACATTCCCTAAGCAACATTGTTCGAAATACGAAAAAAAATGACCTATGGGAGGACCTCCAAAATGTATTAGCTGATGGTGATGGCACATCTAACTAGTATGGGAAGTCATTTTTTTTTTTCGTATTTCGACCTATCCTAAGGCAAAGTTGTTCAGTTTCATGGGCAAATTCACACCTTCAGGATGCATATATCTTTCCGTTACACTTTGTATAAAGATTTGCAGATACAAATTGCATTATTTTAGTGTTACTAAAACTGTATTCACAAGTTAAACTTCACTGGGAGAAAATCACTTTTATATTTCCTTGTTAGTGCGTTATTTCCGCGTAGGTTTATGGCATAAAACACAACCCACTCTATGTATGACTAACAAACTTTATCCCTCTGGTGTTGATAGAATAAAATAAAGCTATTAGTGTTTTTTTTATTTGCACAACGCAGTCTCATTTATCTTTTTAATTTAAATCTTAATCGTTTCAATAAAATTCTTTAAACAACGGAGTGTTTTATTTTAAGGTTAACAATTTTACCATCGTAACATAACTTACCAATAGTAAATTGTTAAGTAACCATTTTTATAGTTTTATGTAGGTTAACAGCAAGCTCAGTTATTTTCAGTTCTCATTTTTTCTAAATGAAAATTTAATTTTTCTGCTCCTGCCACGTATTATATTAAAATGTGCCTACTCTCAACTTGATTTTATTAAACGTCCAATGTCAGCTATATAGATTTTATTAATACCTATATGGGATATTTCTTCAGCTTATCTGACTCCAAATTCTTATTCCTTACATATAAGAGAACAAAATATGTTTACTTCCTAGCAACGAGTTTATTTAGAGCAAATAATATTGAATCACGGAAATCTGTAACACGAGAAAAGCTGAGTAAAAATAAATATATCCTTATTATTAGGTATGTGTATAACATTATTTGCACCAATAAAAGAATTAGATTAGATAATTATATCTTGTTTAGGTAGTACTTGATAAAATAAATACATTCGGGAATGATAATGACTTTGAGGAAAAAACTGGTTATTTCATAAGCTTATTAATTATATTATCAATTCAATTGCATAAAATGGAATAACCATTTATAAGGAAGGTATTAAATATTATTAATGAAATGAAACGTATCGCTTCATGACTTCTACACATTTACCGCTGTCACGCACGCTTTGGAACTTTTCGTATCAAATTATACCTACCTACCTTATGTTTAACATTCTGAAATTCGAAGAAAATTTTCACCTACTTATGTAACTAAACAAATAACAAGTCAAATTTAAAATCTTATTCTTGAGTAGGGCTGTAACTTTTAATGCGATTAGAAAAGTAAGGGCTGTCAAATCTAGAATCCTAGAGGACAGAGAAACATAATTGGTCAAGTACCCAAACATGTTAAGCGGGTTTCTCCGACACTATCATAATTTGAATTACCTTATTTTAAGACACTTTTAAACCTGTTAAACTGATCTCAATAAAATATTAATCTCCACTAGCCTGAAGGATTTTCACGGCGATATTGCTATTGCTTGTAGGACACAAGTGTTCTGGTGACCTAGTTTTCCCCTCCCACTGTCCCCTTTAGATTCCCAGCTTATAGGTAAAACGTATAATAAAAGCTGTTATACCGTGAAGAGGATTCAATTACAGCCGGATCGAAAGTCTGTTAGCTAAAATGAACGGATAAAGGAATAATCTATCTGAATGCGCGAAAAACGAGTGAAAATAGGAATTGCAAATTTATTTAACCGCGAGCGGCATTCATTCCTTCACGTTTGCGTATTTTATGAATAATAAATTAATGAATAATTTATTTTTCAACATAGAATCCATGGAATAATTATTAAATGTCATGTTAATCTATTAAAAATTTATAAAGAAATGGCTCGGCATGCGTTGTTATTTTTTTTAGCACCTGCAGCTAGATTACGATATCTACTAATACATAGAAGTAAATCAACAAGTGTGTGAATGTTTAAACAAATCCATGCAGCCGCGATAAGGCTGCGCTAGCCATTTTATCACATCTATCTGTCAAATTTTATGGAAGTTTTTCCACAACATAAATAATAAAATGTACCTAAATAAGTATAATTAATGTTTAGACAAGAATAATGTTATTTATGAGGTTATTTTATAAATATGGAAATATTTTTATTGGTGGAAAACTTTGATTGAAACTTTATTGGTTTTCCAAATAGATATACTTAAACAAAATACTGTTGCTTCCTGTTACCTGAACAGTTCATAGCTCCCACGCAATGCTCGAGGGTATAAGCAACAACATTTAGCTGAATGAATGAATAAAATATGAAAAGTCTTAAATATTGTTACTCGGAATTTGTGATAAGAGGAAACACCAAAACTATTATTGAATTAGTAAGTAAATACAAAAATAACAAAAGCTATTTTTATTAATGAAAATCTCACAAAGCCACAGGTGAAATCGGGGTCCAGGAAGCTGTTTTCATATTTTTTTATTACGTCTAAAAGACGAATAACTAACTATTTAGAGTATAGAAATAACACCAGAAATATAAGTACTTGAATTAGTAAGTACATACAAAAATAACAAAGGCTATTTTCAATGAAAATCTCACAAAGCCACGGGTGAAATCGGGATCCAGGAAGCTATTTTCAGATTACCTACGTCTAAAAGACGAATAACTAACTAGAGTATAGACTACTATTAGCCAACGGTATGGTAGCCCTGCAACGCGAAGTAGGGTCAAAAGTCAACACTAGCTGCCAAAAAGCAGAGTGGAAATCAGGCAGTTTGAAGAAAAAAAATAGAAGTACACAATTTAATAAAGGTGGGCTATTAGATGTGTGTATTTTAAAGAGAAAAGCTTTGTATAGGTATATTTCTTTGTTTATAGCGGATAAACTCGACTTCGCATAAAATCGTCGCCATAGGTACTTTGATAGGCCCTAAAGTAGAGTAGCACAAGCCGATTATACACTCTAGGTGCTATCAAGGCAAGTGGCTGTGAATGGTGGTCCCGGCCAGCGGCGGGACGGTGATCAGCTTCGAGCCCGGTTAGCTCGGTTGCTATGTGCAAAGACGTTTGTTTACTTTACACAAAAACATGGCAAAAATGCGTCCGTTTTCGCCTACATTGACTTCTATGTTTTGGCGGCCCGCGTTTATTTGTGGCATTATGTTTTATACGTATAGTAAGTTCTAGAATACACTGAAGACTATGATAGCAAATAAATTACAAACTATAAAGCAATAACATTAATTTTGGTAAGATATTCCAAGTAAATGAAATCATACATTAGTTTCATAAAGCTAAGTGTTTTTTCTTGGAAAGAATCACTAAAGACAACATTCGCTCCCTTTGTCAAATAGTGCTACGAAATATGATATCTAAATGGATAAGTTATGTGCTATTATTATTGTGCTATACTGTTATTTCTTAATACTAACTTTGTAAGGATGACTGACTACTTAGTGCGTTAGTCCGTAGTGTAGTAGTATCTATTCTTTCTGTTATCATAATAAAAAACCTCTTTTATCAAAAAATATTAGCCATTATTTTGGGATTGAATTCATTCTAGTTTCATTTTAGAAATACTATTATAAAACGAATTCTTTGTACTTCATATAAAAATCCTTTGTAGGAGCCGTTGTTGGAAAACAGTTTTCAAATAAAGTTTTGTGGATAAAACCGATTTTGAATATTTTTGCTGCATTTCCTCCCGGACCTGTCACTATAGCCATATATATTTCAACATACATACATACATACATAAAATCACGCCTTTATCCCTAATAGGGTAGGCAGAGCAAAAACGACCTAAACATAGGTTGTTCCGCCACGTCTGACAAGTTTCGAGGGCTAATACAGATGATATACAGGGTGGCCCAAAGAGTGACGTCCAAAGACAAGAATCAGATTCCTTAGGTCGAGGGGTATCCAAATCACCCCCATGTATGTTCAGCGATTTTTAATGGTTTAGGAGTTATGAATTTTTTAAGTAATTTTCGAGGAAAATCGACCTGAGTGGCTTATTTATTTTTTTATTATTTTTTGGGTTAAGTATTTTCACAAGGTTTTTCTTTTGATATTATCCTATTGAATGGTTCTAGTAACCATAAAAGTTTCAGCATCCTTGCTCTAATGTAAGTTAATTATTTTTTAATCGGAATTCAGAATTTTAAGTCCGTGCTAGTCCGTTATGAATTTTTAACTTGAAATTAAAAATTGATTGAGGTAATCCCATAGCCTCAAACTAATTTTAAAAACTCCGCTGGACTCTTAAGTAACATTAACATCGAAAAAAAGTTGTACTTAAGGGGGCATTATCCACAGAAATCAGCCTTTAAAGGTGGGTAGAGGGAAAATTCCTAAGTTAGCAAATTGATTTAAAAAATAAAAAGGAAATGTTTTATCATTAATACTGAACAATTAAGTGAGGAAGTGTGTCAAATTATCGCAAAAATAAAATAATTTGATGTAAAATTAAACATTTCAATTTTTATTCAATTTATGATTTTTGTGGAATGTCCTACACTTTGTGGATTTGCTTACGATTTCTTTTTCGTGACTTATTTAACAGGTAAATGTGTGGAAGAGATAGCAACTGTGAAACTTTTTGATGCGAAAAAGTAAGTTTTTTAACATTTAAATATTTTTTTTAATAAAAAATCCTTACAAATCTGACATTTTGTATTTTTCTGATAATTCTCACCTGCTACATGGCTATCGATACAGAAATCATAAGCAAATCCACAAAGTGAACGTTTTCTTAGGACATTTCACTCAAACATCATAAATTTAATAAAAATTGTTTTTATTTTTATTTTACAACAAATAATTTAATTTTTCCGGTAACTTGACACACTTCCTAACTTAATTGTTCATTATTAATGATAAAACACTTACCTTTTATTTTTTAAATCAATTTGCAAACTTAGGAATTTTCCCTCTACCCACCTTTAAAGGCTGATTTCTGTGGATAATGCCCCCTTAAGTACAACTTTTTTTCGATGTTAATGTTACTTAAGAGTCCAGCGGAGTTTTTAAAATTAGTTTGAGGCTATGGGATTACCTTAATCAATTTTTAATTTCAAGTTAAAAATTTATAACGGTCTAGCACGGACTTAAAATTCTAAATTCCGATTAAAAAATAATTAACTTACATTAGAGCAAGGATGCTGAAACTTTTATGGTTACTAGAACCATTCAATAGGATAATATCAAAAGAAAAACCTTGTGAAAATACTTAACCCAAAAAATAATAAAAAATAAATAAGCCACTCAGGTCGATTTTCCTCGAAAATTACTTAAAAAATTCATAACTCCTAAACCATTAAAAATCGCTGAACATACATGGGGGTGATTTGGATACCCCTCGACCTAAGGAATCTGATTTTTGTCTTTGGACGTCACTCTTTGGGCCACCCTGTATATGATGATATATTGCTATAGTGACGGGTTGTCAGCTCATCGCCTAAATTGCAATACACTGAAACCCTCGATTCCCTTAGCTGATTTTTACAGCATGCCCGGGAGGAGATACAGCTGGCACATTCTATGTTTTTCTATCACTCCCAGTCCAGCATGGAAGTTATATATTTCAATCTAAAACATATTTGTCAGACGTGGCGAAAACTCTTTTCTCGATTAGATGGTTACCTCGTAAGGTGACTTTATGTACCTACCATCTAAACTCAAGGATCAAAACATATCTACGCTATAACAAAATTTTCTAAGCGAAAGATATATTATTGATTACCAGCAGATTGCTCCGTGGGGACCGAAGTCGCTGTCTGTTGAAAAATTGCATTACACGAAAGCTTCCAAGACAATCTGATCGGTTGTTACACCCGCGGCTTGCTGACTCCTTTTATACTTAGACGACTTCTCCTAGACAATTTTATTGCGATAGAAAAAATAGAACTTTGATCTTCTTACTTATTTTAACACGCCATAGTGGACGTTAGATCAGTTGGCAGAGCGATGGAACTGCATTCGAAGGTCGCAGGTTCAAGTTCTACCCATGGCGAATTTTTAATAAAGCACTTTTAATTTAAAAAATTATAGTGCAAAAGACCTCGAATATTTAGAAACGTTCAAAAAACGGATCCTGTCTGACGAGACCTTTGAATTCAATTTGTTCAGGAATGTTTTGAAGACCCCAGACTAGACTAGACACAGCGACCTTGCTCTTAAGAACGTAACATTTTGAATGTCCACTTTATCAGAATACTAAGGACAATTTCCTTTCGTCTTAAATTGCCTTCCATTTTACCTATTAAAATTAGCGAACTAAAAGCCTTAGATTAACTAGCTTGACAATTTACTGAATGAATTCTAAGAATGAAGAGAGCCTTCATGAATAACAGACTACGACAATGATGATGAGTGATAAGATAGTGGCTATTATCTTATTTAATTGCTGAAGTCTTTGCTTTATACCTTTACTTAGTTTATATGTATGTTAATTATAGTAAATTCAACAAAAACTGGACCGATTTTAAAAATTCTTTCATCATTAGAAAGTTACGTTCATCCTGAGTAAAATAAACTACATAGAGCATTTTTACCGCCAGAAAAAACCGACTCTCATGGTAAAACTCCGTGGGTCAATCTGCTGTACAAAAAGCTACTTTTTTACTAAAAATATATAATTCAAAACTGCTGTACGGAAAACTCGACTTCGAGTGTCAATCTGCGTGTTTATAAGAAAACTTATACGAATATACTGCGTTTCCCTTTCCCTTTTCATAGTAATCAAAGCTCAGCAGTGCGGAAAATCCGTCGGCACACATCCCTTTATTCATCGTGAGTGATTTCGTAAGCAACGGACCGATCGAAACAACTCTGCCGTGTCGTGACATATGTTACTTCACCTTATATGTAGGTAGTGTTAATTTTATTTTAAAAAAAAACATATGTTGTTTCTTATTACTAATCTATAAAAAAATACGCTATAAACTATTAGCGCTCACTGGTCATCTCATCAATAACTCATCACTATTCTAGTTGTGATGATGATGAAGATGATTTAATTCCACTCTTTCTCTTCTTACGCACAAAAGGTAGTATTTCAAAAAGACTTTAATTTATTACTTACGTAAGTACTACCTAACTACAATCTACAACATTTTGCCTTCCTAAGTCCTAAAAGTTAGGAACTAAGCCGAAGTTCACCGTACATAATAAATTTTAAATTACAACCCTAGAATTCAGAACTTACGTGAGGTTTTGTTACGTAAAGGCAACCAACTCTTAAAACTTTCTCGGGTAATTGTTTATGCTTTTTCATGAAATTTCGTATGATCGTGCAGCTTATTAAACTGTACGAGTATAAATGATATTTTATCCAAATCTAAAATAAACACCTGAGAAAATTTCATCGGTTTGGAGCAGCCCTGTTACCCTAAAGAGTTGGTTGACTGTACCTATGCTATCCAAACAACGCAGAGTCTTGATGTTCCGTAAATTTACGGTCGGAATTTTATGACGATCATTATATTTACCTACATGATATTTTACGGAAGAATACCGCTTCCCTCGAAAGTTACTGCTTATAACAAAAGGTCTGCTGTACAAAATACGGGATAGGCCACTTGAAAATTATGGTTTCTTAGGGGGCGACGAGAGTAGGAAACCGTACATATAATCATGAAAATGTTTGTATTTCGGATACAATTATTTGTTATGGAAAGTGGCAGCACCTCTGCTCTGTTACCACCTTAAACACAAAATTCAAAACATAAAATTCAGAAAAACATCACGTGAGTGGGATTACAACCTCGGCGATCCGTGCTACCACTTTAAAAAAGTATCTGGTACTAAAATAAACACGTTAAAAATTCTACTTCTACGTCGATGTGCGATAAATATCGAAAACAAACTTTTGATTTCTATATTTTAACAAAAAATGCAAATATGTAATGTAGTACTAAAATTGAAAAAAAGAACAGTTTATATTTATAATTAATAATTCTAATTTTATTGTAGGCATTTCAATCGACAATTCATTTACAACAAAGGCTTTCCACAATCTTAGAAAATCTTAGTATTTTTGTAAATGTAATAATGTTTTGGCTTCGCACGTTAACTTGTCTGACCTTCCTTCGTAAAAACATCCATTATTATTTTATCCAATTTTATCCGTCAAAAAAAAAACAACTCCAATCCAATATTGATGCTCACAAAATTTTATGAAAACAAAATTCCCAGTTATAATAGGTACATCCTATTTAAAAAAAAGTATCAAACAAGCACGCTTTTCGCCCAGTAAAGCAAGCCAAGAGAACGAATTTTGAAGTACAATAACAGATTACTTATGAGCGTGGCCGGCGCCAGGTCCAATAATAAAACTATGCACGTCATGATTAATATTGTTTCCTGAAAGTAGCCTAAAAGAGCATACATAAAGGTACTACATTTTAGTGCCTATTCATACTTACCACGCCTCTATCTCCATTCATTTTTAATACTTGCCGCATTATAAAACTTGAGTACCTATTTGAACGTGTGTATCACATGTTCAAATTAATCCACTCATTTTCCTTTCATCCTTGTAGGAGAGGATTAATTAAAATGTAAATGAAACTCGACCTTACACGTAACTTCAATCGTAGGTGGAAGGTAGACACGGGGGTTTTTTAGTTTTAATTTGGTGTACGTGTCTCTTAGCCTTTGATAAATTTCACCAGGGACATTTGTGGTGGTGGTTTGGGCTATTTGTTCTGTATTCTGAGTATATTTTAAGAGTCTGTCTGAACTTTTTGGTGGTCTAACGAACTAACATGTATCCCTTATATGCCTTTTGAGAATGCGATTTTTGAAAATAGAGTTATTTATCATAGATTATGCTACATGTTAGAAAAAAATGTATTGGAAGAACTATAGTTACTTTACATTACGTAGCAATGGCTACGATTTGCAATTTAACCTTTATTTCGTTTTATTTTCACTTTATATTCATCAACCAACATGAACTTGGTTTTTTATGTAAAAAAGCAATACAAAACACACGATGCGAATGCGCAAGCGATACATCGTAGTAACATTCTACGCCGTAGCTGTTCGTAGCATTTAGATAGCTACGATAGTTAATATCCGTTAATTGGAACTTCATTATTCAATTAAATGCAAATGCGCCATTATATTAATGACCACTTATATGCGACTCGACAGATAAATATTTTTAATCTTTTATTACTTATTTTAATTGTTGAAAATATGTGAATTGTGTAAGACAAAATTTAAGTGTTGATATTTTGAAACACCTTAACCTGTTTCAAAATTATTTAAATTCGACCTTTCCGGTTAGGTGAATACCTATAAACAAATAAACAACCTTGTTTACATTTACAGTTTGTCCTTTACGCTTTGCGATCTACGCAACTCTACATAGTTCAGAGATTTTAATTTACTCATAGGTACTTACTGGATACATCACTCAAGACAAGGAACATTCCACCTAGATACGTAAAATAGGTGTCAAATTTAAGTGTTAACACTTTCATTGCGGGGAACGCATCTCTCGTGTCACGTATAAACACCAAGGAAGGAAACCTCAAATCCGGAAAACCGTAATTTGACATGTGATGTGAGTGACATGACACCAATAATGGTGCACCGTAACCGAAGCTATTACGCGTCATTATATTTATTTCGCTGTTTTCTACAGCCTAGTTGCCTAGATGATGTTGATACCTTAGCAATAAGTCCGCCAAATGTATTCCCTTCCTGTTTATTTCTTCTGTGTTTTTGTGCAATAAAGTATAGGTACCTATTTGTCTTATATTGTATAGCTATTCTATTTATACCAAACCAAGTACATAACTAAATCTGTTACTTGCACACAGTCATAATATCACGCTTGTATCCCACAGGGGTCAGCAGAGTATCAACAATTAGCAAAAGCCGCTTTCTCTACATTCCGTAAAATTTTAATGTCATATTCATAATCAAATTATACTTATAATAGCTTGCAAAACATGCTGACGTGTTAAAATAAAAACGAGAATTATGTACATGTTGTGTTTAGTAAAGTTCTGTACATGTTTAAACTTTTATACTTCAGCGGTTTAATTAATCTATTTAGTTCAGAGAAGGTGTCGTTATTTCAATTTGTTTATCAGCAAAACTGGATGTAATGCCGCAACACTTTTGATTGAATAAATACATAACTCATATTTAATACTAATACTAATACTAAAGTTTAATAAGCGAGGGCTGAAAAGGTCATAAACAAATTCAGCAACGGTGTATACTAAAACAAAAGAGGTATACAGCCTCTCAAAATAACTACCTACGCGATCCGCGATCCACTAAATTAAACATAAAAATAAAAGCATCGCCACGTTAAACTGTCACGCCACGTCACGATCACGAAGGACCAGACATAAAAACAAAACAATTTAATTACCGCTGCGAATAAGGGACTTATCATAAAACCTTAACAGGACTTTTACTCTATCTAAAAATCGAAGTTTAGTTACATACAGAAATTCTCCTAGACTATTAAATATTCGAAATGCGTCCGTTAAAAAATCAAATTACGTTTGACACTTACCGGTGCGTTTCCCGCGTTGAGGCGAAGTTTTGGCGCGAATACGGCGTCTGCCCGAGAGAACGAGGTGCCGCGTTATGGTGCGCTACTCTGCTTCGCTAGTGTGGCGACGTTGGCCAATGCGCATGCTCCTTCTTATGACGTCAATGGTTTCTTTCACAAAGCATACAGGTGTTGATAAGTACGGAATATCCACATAATAATATAAAACCGCAAGGCATGGAGCGCTTCACGGTGAAAGGGTTAAACGTTTCACGGTTTCATTCGCTAAGCAAAAGAGCGATCACTCCACAGACGGATCACTCAGATTCTCATTCTAATTTAATTAGGTAATGGGCCCGATTCGTAACCATCCCGACTTAACTAAATCTCAACTAAAATTATTGCCGTCCCGTTCTGTTCTCTCATGATATGAAGTGACAGTTATGGAATTAGTTAAGTCGCGTATTTTGCAAACACGAATTGCTACCAATATCACAGAATATAATAATACGTAGTACTAGCCAATATTTGATGACTGCTGTCGAGAACTTACAGGGAAGCGCATTAAACCTTTACAGTTTCCTTCGTCGTCTGTGTGATGTGTGTTCCATGATGGACTTCACTATCATAGAATGTACCAGCTGCCCATTGATAATCTGCCTACCCCGTAAAGGATACAGAGACGTGAACGTGACTAATTATGTATGTGTGTATATGTACCATGTAAGTGACCATTAGAATGATAACCAAGTCTCGTAAAGTAAGGATAACGATAAATCCAAACATGAGTCTGAGTAGGCAGGCTCAACTCAACAGGCCCCTTTCAGCAGTGAAAGTACACTTGAGCTCAAATGAAAACGGCAAGAATCAGAATCAGAATCAGAATCTTTATTTGTGCAATAAAAATAGGCAGGCAGGGAAGTATAGAGAAGTTCATAGGTTTATTTATGCACATACTCAGCAGCTATCCTTCTGACCGAGAAATCCCCGCCTCAACCTATAACGGTGCTCAAATTCCTAGTATCCAAATTTAAAAAAAAGTTAACGTCAGTGTAGTACGATCGAAAACTACGCTACGCTCAAATCAAAGTAGGTGGTAATTTAACAAACTTATGATAATTTATTTTTATTTAAAAGGTAACCACTTATTTTATAATTTATTATTCATCAGGTTTTAATAATGACCAAATGTTTATGAATTTTTATTAGGTCCTTTCTGTTTAATAATGCCTTTTCTGTCTAGATTTTGACAAAACGAATATAAACTCGAATCTAGTTTCAGACCACACCCTGAAAACCTCTGAGTTTTTCATTCATTTTCATTAGTTTTTATTAATTAATTAACACCAAATCACCATCAGCTTGCTAAATTATGTGCATTAGTTTATTGAGGCCACTAAGTACTGCATTGTTTGTAAGTAATATTTCAAGAAACATGGCTGTAAGGCAATCGAGTGATATCGCAAAGTTTCGGGAGTCTCTGAAGTCAGCTAAAGAAGTTGTTATTTTGTCTGGAGCCGGTATCAGTGCAGAATCAGGTAAAGACATTCTTTTTCCTAGTGCCAAATACATTTAATATGTATTTTAAAATATATAAATTGTAAATAACCAAAGAACTTGCTTGCTTTGATAGTATTGTTGTTTTATTTATTAACTGTTTTTGCATGTCTGTGCCTAATCTCAACCAGAAATCTGGGCCGTTATCTTCTCTTCTTCTTTGTAGCCTAACCATCTTCCCAGTTCTACTTGTCAGGTCTCTTTTTAATTCTGCACCATATCTGTGACCTTATCTACTTTTTTTTAGCTCTATCTGCTACACCAATCATCCTTTTTTTTTATTGTTCATTATTAATGCTGAATAAAAGCATGTTTTTCCAGGTATACCAACATTCAGAGGAGCTGGTGGATTCTGGAGGAAGTATCAAGCGTCTTCACTGGCAACTCCAGAGGCATTCCGGAGTAGTCCAAGCTTGGTGTGGGAATTTTATCACTACAGAAGAGAGGTAGCTGCTAAAGCTCAGCCTAATGCTGTAAGTTTTTGATTTTACATTAAAAAAATATATATTTCTGAAAGCATAAAATATTTATTTTTAATATCCTAGACTGCCTTGATACATATTTATACATTTTTTTTTTACCATTTATCTATCATCATACATAATTAATATACAGGGTGTAAGGGACAGTATACCAGAAACTAATATGGGTTGCTCAATGAAACTGAACAACTTTCACCAGGAAATTCTTTCAGGAAATGAAAAAAAAAACTACTTTCCCATACAAATTGTCTGATTGAGGTGGTCATTTTGTATGCGAAAGTATTTTTTTTTTCATTTCCTGAAAGAATTTTCTGGTGAAAGTTGTTCAGTTTCGTTAACTGAGCAATCCCTAACAGTTTCTGGTATGCTGTCCCTTACACCCGGTATGTAACAAGTTCAAACTTGAATATTCAAGTACTAAATGTTTACATATTTTAATAATTCTCTCTTGGTATTTATTTCAGGGACATAATGCAATAGCGGAGTTTGAAGAAAGACATGGAAAAGACAAGAAAATAACTGTGATAACTCAAAATGTGGATGGGCTGCATGCTAGGGCTGGCACCAAAAACTTAATAGAACTACATGGCAATCTATACAAGACAAGGTGCACTAAATGTAGAGAGGTTTTGGTTAACACTGATAGCCCAATATGTGAGGTAAATATTCTTTTTCCCTCTAAAATTGGGGTGACAAAAACTAATGAGAAACCCTACCTACATGCAACATACTTTCACACAAATACAAAAGTCAGCTTCATAAATTATTTATTTACAGGCTTTAGCAGAAAGAGGTGCTCCAGATGAAAATGTAGTAGGCTCTGATATACCAGTGAAATCTCTCCCACATTGCAAGAGAACCAACTGTGGTGGTCTTCTGAGACCGCACATTGTATGGTTTGGGGAAAATCTAGAGAGAGCTGTCTTGGAAAGTGCTGGTATGTTTTGTAAGCTATCAGCCTATCACAGAGAAGCCGAACAATATTTATGGCATTTAAGCATAGTAAAAATTCAATTTGACATAGAGATCAGAGGTGGTGGTGTTATGATTGAGTACAATTAAATTTTTATGTAATAGCTGTCCTAGAAACAGAATTAAAGTAGGTAACTATTATCTATTATTTGTGGTGAAAACATAGGGAATTTACCTTTTTATCCCGACGTTTCGACTCTGCTGGTTGCACGAGCCGTGGTTACGGGTCGACTGAAGATCCAGCCCGGAAGACCCGGTAAATAAGTAAAATGTGTGAAAACAATCGCAGGTGCTTCAAAAGGTATTTATTAAAATGAATGTTTCTTTTACAGAGGCCGCTATGGCGACATGCGACATCTGCCTAGTGGTGGGCACATCGTCAGTGGTGTACCCGGCGGCGATGTTCGCGCCGCAAGCCGCCGAGCGCGGGGCCACAGTGGCAGAGTTCAACATAGAGCACACTCCATCTACTCAAGACTTCCATTACTACTTCGAGGGACCGTGCGGCACCACTTTGCCGCAAGCTTTGGCTGACTGAATAAAAGTAGCGACTACCGTCCAAAAGTATCTAAAACTTTTATAATTAATGGTGTCTGGAGTGACTACGCTACACACTATATAGTGTTTAAATGCAACTAGGATATAGTTGCAAGTTATGGTGAATGCTGAGTGTTTCTTTTATAACCTGCATACATTGTACCACTGCAGTGTAACCCAACTTGATGTAGCAGACAGACTGACACCCTCAAAATATAAATATACCAGGTTCTAGTTCAGGGATTAGCTAGTTATACATAATAAGTAAAAGATTTGTAAAGCTTTTAAAGCATTATTTATTATTATCACATTTTATACTTAATTATAGAGAGCAGTTGTAAAATACTTGATGTAAATAATATTAAAACCAAATTAATTTATTATCTTGTTTGTTTACGCCTTGAGAAAAACTTCGCAATGTTTCCAATAGTAGTACCAAAGTTACAGCTAGGCAGTAGGGATTTCTGCAACAACAAGAAAACCATCAAATAAAACTGAGGAATATCTGATAATGGTATCGATTCGTATGCGCACATAATCACTAAATCTTAACTAAAATTATCGACTCATTGTCTATCCTGAGAGAACAGAAAGAGACGGCACCAATTTAAGTTGAGATTTAGTTAATTATGCTCTCTACGAATCAATAGCAATGGTGCCGATTCGAAAACAAACAAAATTGTACAGAAAGGGACGACACTAATAGCATTATATAGATGAACTAATTTTAATCCTGTCAGTTGCGATAATTATAATTTTAATTAAACTTACCTGTACAAAACTTGGTAATGCAGAAATAGTTTGAGGTCTTGAGTATCTATCGTCCACCAATAAAACACACGCATAGTCATTAGCGTGTCGCACTGCCCTACCTAAAAACATTCATTTCATTACTTAGTTTATTTGTCTTTTAAACAGCGGTACAGATTGCCAAGTTCGCGGTTTCTCAAACATAAAATAACAGCGTGTTTGCTGAATTTCACAATAAATATTAGTAATACCTTACTAATATTATAAATGCGAAAGTTTGGATGTTTGTTACTCAATCACGCTGGATCATCTGGACGGATCGGGATGAAACTTAAAACATAGGCACATTATGTAGGTCCTGAAATAGGACTTAGGCTAACTTTCCCCCGCGGGAAAACCTTAATTTTAGGGGAAAACTCATTTAACGCAGGTAAAACCGCGGGCGGAAAGCTAGTTAGTAAAATAAAAATGAAATTTTGCTTACCGATGCATTGATTAACGGCCTTCATACACAGGTTCTCATAGTACATGTTCCCCGCGCCCCGCCCCGCCGTGTCGTTTAGATAGCTCATCTTCTCCTGCAATTCCGCTGACTTCACATTCGGGTATGGCATGCCCACTACTATGACGCAACGGCCTAGGTCGTCACTGCAATACAAAATAAGCAAATAAACATTCTTGGACAAACACAAAAAGCTATTTAGCTCAAAAACTAGAAATTTTTGTACTGTGGGATCTAGATTACTGATGTTGAAAACCCCATCATTTTAAATCAACTGAAATTGACGACCATACATAAAATTTCGCCCCTACTAGGTCCAATATGCATGACTTTTTTTAAAATTATCAGTAAGAATTTGTTGTCACCATACAAAAGTAAATGTGAAAAAAAAACACAAAATACTCAGAGAGGTCCGATGTGTAAATATGACGTCACAATTGGCTACTTTCCAGCTAGTCAAATCAGCAACTTTTTATGAAATGTCAAAAACGCTTTTTTGTATGAAAATAGTAAATTATGACGTCACATTTTAGTAAATATTGACTAATCAAATCAATAACTTATATACTTTTAATTCGATTGTTAAAATCGAAATGTGCATTTTTTTTTAAATGATGAATGAAATCCACAATATTTTTAGCCATCAGTTTTAAGTATAAACGTTTTGAATTTTTCAAGCTACCCAGTCAAGTACCCAATTATACGGGCGCCATACTACTTCCATATAAAATTTCGTTTCGAAGTGAGAGATAGATAGACTAGCTATATCTCGGTGATTTCTTGATTAATTTAATTTCTGTTTTCACTGCTGTTATTATAATTTTCGATATATTTTGTAAATAAGTTCAGATACGGACAATATTTTGTATGCATAAACCTTATTATTTTTTACCTGAAATTCAGTCCCTCGCTCAGTTTCCCGCCCACAACACTCAGTAATAAGGCGCCGTTACGATCCCCTTCTTTATTCTTCACAGCTAAAGCAAATTTGTGCAGAACCTGTTAAATATAACCTACAATTTAAAATTGACTGCGCACGGATACACTGAATCTATGTTGTTTCTAACAAAATTTTGATAAAACCTAATTTGCTATTTGTAAAGGACAAGTGGTGCAAGCGCATTGTATGTATGTAAACTTTATAATAATGTGTAAAGAAAACTTTGAAGAAAGGTACATTAACGCATACGTACTCTACAAACTTGTAGGCTAACTATTGTTTACTTTGCCTACAAGTTAACACTGACTGTGCGTTGCATTAAAGTATTTTTTAATAAACTCTAAATTAAGAAAAACTAATTTTCAAATCGTTTAATGAACTCTACCTGATCAACTTCAGCAGCAGATTTGGGTTCTCGAAATACGCTTTTCTTCTTCATAATGGTCTCAATAACATTGGTTTTCTTCAAGTGGTCGTATACGGTTTGTTCGTAGGAGTAGGAGGGTAGGAAGCACACCACTCCGCCCGGTACTATACTGCAGATGTTGCGCAGAATGCGACCCACTTCGCTCAACTGAAAAGAAAAAAAAAACATTGGTGCCGATTCGGTTGCAGACACAACTTGACTTGTTAGTTACTATTAAAGTCCTGTCATTTTCTAAAATTTTCATAAAAAAGAGACAGGATTATCATCAGCTGTTGTGTTGCTGTCTCTTTTTTATTCAAATTTTAGAATATGAAAGGATCAAACTAAAATAAGTTAAGTCGTATCTACAACAGAATCGGCACCATTATACGGTTTTATATCCAGAGCAGAGGCTAAGAGTAGGTAAGTAAAATTAGATTATACGTAGTTGGGTGGACTAGTATTTACTTTATAAATAATGCTCATTATGGTAACTTTATCTTAGGAAAAAATCTTATTCGTATGAAAAAGTTTTGTACATACTTACTAATTCATTGGACATCCGATTTTCATACGAGAAATTGAGGCTAAGGTTGGAAGGTCCTTTGGACAGACATATAGCGAGCACATTATCCGGTGGGACTATATGCTCGCATCTCACCACGTTTATTCTATCTTCGTCATTGCTGAGAAGCGCCTTAAATTCGCTAATAGGCTCCATTGTTCCTCCTGCTACGATTACCTATACAGTTAAGAATTTAAGTGAATTAAAAGTTTAAAAAGCTCTGGCTGGAAGCGGACATGAAGTTGAATGATCTTACACCAACAGATACCAAAGATTAAGCAAAGTCGAGTAGTCCAAGCCGGAAAGCGGACCCCAGCACTTAGAAAGGAAAACCTTAGGCAATAGAAGAAGATAGGTATATTTATTCATTTACTCGATCCAATCTTACAGTACTCCCAGTCCTTCCATGCTCGACTGGGAGTGAAAGAAAAACATAGAATGTGCCAGCTGCATCCCCTCCCGGTCATTCTGTAAAAACCAGCTAAGGGATTCGAGGGTTTCAGTGTATTGCAGGTTAGGCGATGGGCTGACAACCCGTCACTATAGCAATATACAGATCTATCTGGAATAACCCTTAAAACTTGTCAGACGTGGCGGAACGACCTTTGATTAGGTCATTTACGCTCTGCCTACCCCATTGGGGATAAAGGCGTGAATATATGTATGTATGTAAGTACAATTAAAATGTTTCGTCACGGAGTGCAACGGGTGGTCTCTTGATAACGAGGCACAGAATGCTGGTGATCATGGGCTCGAGCTCTGTAGGTATATTATTTGCGAACAAATGAATGGAGCTAATAATTTAAACTTACAGATCTACACTGCTTGACGACTTCACTGAAGTGTTCCGCGGGGTTGAGCAGTAGATACTTCAAGTGTGGTGTATCCCCACATGTAGCTAGAACGCGCCCGTCTTCACTACGATCGCATAATCGCTCTAACAAGTCTAGGACGGCGTATAGACCGCTGCCTGCTGACGTTTCTGTTGGCGTTTGCGGCTGAAATTAGTAGTAGATAATTACATTTTCAGGATTATCAACTTTCTCAGCTTAGTCGTTAGTTTTGTGGGTATTTTTAGAGTATAATTAAGACCCTGATCACTATCTTAAAAGTATAATGGATTATACCTGGCTTTCTTGTTTTACTTCAGTCTTAATCTCTTCTAACTCTTCTTGTTTCTTCTTTTTTGATATATTGCTTAAAAACGACTCGAATGAAGACTTCTTTACTGCTGTCTTCTTTGCTTCTTCTTCCAAAGCCTGCTGACTGTATCTCATTGAGAAGCTATGCAGTTTCGGCGCCAATCTAGTATTTCTACAGAACTCCGCTAGAGGGCGCAAATTCATGTGGTCTATCTCTGCTTTTATGACGAAATCTTCGAGGGTAAATATTGTGCTTTCTTCTTTTTTCTCGGTTGGTGATTTTGGTTGAATGACTCCTAAAAGAAGTACATATAGTTCCGCGGTAGTCTGGGTAAATGTAGCTTTCAATAGCTGAAAGAGTTTTTGAAATCGGTCCAGTAGTTATTGAGTTTATTTGTTACAAACATACATTAGAAAATACTGATTGACCTCTAAATGACCTCTGCAAAGTAGCAAGTAAAAAAAATACAAACCTTTCCTTTTTAATATTAGCAAAGATATATCTTATTAAAATAATGGAAGCAGTAGGTACATACCTAAAAGTTTCCCCACAACAAAACTCATTTGATTTAGCGTCAAGAGATTCTTACTACTCAATCTTGCTCTATATTTATTTATGTAGAATTGCAGGAATGTTTTGACTGAAGACAGCTGTTTAGCCGTGACTGGAGCAGAGTGTGCGTTCTCTAAAGCCGCTGTCAGACCGTGGGCTTCATCTAATATGAGTATGTTGTTGTGCAATTTCAGGGATATGCCTGATCTGGCTCCTGAACTGACTATGCCTGCATGGCTGATCAGAACCACCTGTAATTCAAAATATTGTAGAATAATTGCATTTACATGTATTTATTTAAAGAATATAAAGAACAAAGGTATCTTTAAACCTTTGTTTCCAAGTTAACAGAGACTGTTGAAAAATATGAAATACATAAACATAACCAGAAATGTAAACACAAGGAAGGAAATAGAAAGAAAAATGTTCACATTACAATCAGAATCACACAGTACACATAATATTATAAAACAACAATAAACATAATTGTATTACAAAAAATCTTAATAAAATCTTAATTTTAGTATTTAATATTATTATTGTACGAAAAGGAAAATCACAAACACAAAAACCTATTCAATGTCTTACCTCAGCATCATCCAGAGCCATTCTTGATGCATAGTATGGACATGCCTTTAGCTCTTTTCCACATTTGACAAGATCCTCCATATCCAGAATATCCACAAGTATCCTATCCTTCAGTTTTGCAATGTTGTTTTGGTTGTAGTAGAGGCAAGCTGAACAAGACTTGGTTTTAGTTTTTTTGAGAGCTTTACCCTCTTCTCCAACTGATGTAGTCTTCGTTTTTGATTTTTGTAAATCTAAACACCTAAGAAATATTCATAAGATTTCAATATAATGCAAAAATGAAGCTATTCATTTCTGCACTATTCTAACTGAACTGTCATCATACTTATAAAAAGTTACTTGAAAATCAAAATTATTATTGCTTCTCATGGGAGATGAGAAACAAAGCTAATTTAACTAACTATTGTGAGTGTTAATAATATTTATCATATTTGGACCCATAATCTTAGGTCAGGTCAGGTTGGTCAAAAAAGGACATTGATCATATTCAGTATCTAAAATGTGTTGAAAGAAACATTTAAGTGTGTAGAGACTAGAGAATTAAATACCTTTCATTGATTAAATTAACATTCTTCAGCCTAGTCACATCAGAATTGATACAGTAATGTTGTCTGGAAGCCAGAGTCACCACTCTTGTGTGTTCATTGAAAACAGTTCTCTTGATCTCCCCAATGAACTGCGATAGCTGGCTGTGTGTCCTGCTGCTTATGTAAATCTGAAAATTATGTTTTGTGCTATATTTAAAAAAAACTGCAAGCTAGATTTTAGGACATGATCCTACCCATGAAACTGAACACCTTACCCCAAGGAACATAGGTCGAAATATAGAAAAAAAAGTGCCCTCCCATACAAAAAGTGCCAGTAGCTGTTTATAGGTCATTTGGTATGGGAGACTCATTTTTTCATATTTCCATCTATGGGAGCTCATTTTTTACATCTTATAAAAGGGTTATTTTTAAAGGGTTAGTTTTAACTTTGTATAATTATTCATTTTAATTTTAATCATTGATATATAAATAGATTTTCATTACCTTAGTCACATTTTCTTCTTCATTTTCTATTATTTCTTCCTCATCTGATTCTCCATTTTGTTCTTTACCTACAAATTCATCTAAAATTAAATCTCTATCTTCCTCAATCTCTTCATTTTCTTTGTTATCTTTTTCTAAAATCTCATCTGCTGGTTTCTTCTTATCTTTATCAACATTTTGGAAATAAAATTCCATAGTTTTGTTAGTAATATTTGATTTCTGTTTGGAAACCCTGTTTTTAATTTCATTAAACAACTCTTGCCGTTTCTTAATCTTGTCCAATTTGGACTGTAAGTCTACCAGTGTTTGGTTTTTCTTTATTTTCTCATATTCCTCCTGAAGCCAATCATCAGAACCTAGTAAAAAAAATCATAGAGTATCAGATTTTGATCAACAAGAGAACATAAAACAAAATAGAATTTGCTAACTTTAATGGGTTATGGGAATACCATTACTTGATGATATGTCCAGTTTCAGCTCGTTAATCAGCTTCTCTAGGTCATCGTATGTTTTTTTATTGTAATCCTGTAACCATTGAAGAGCACCACAGCATATACTTAAGGATTTACCCTGAAAGTAATAGTTACTATTTGTTTAAAAATAACCTATAAAATCAATGTAACAACGTACGTATCTTTACAAAAACAGAAACAAACGTAATTATAAGTTAAATAAGCACTTACCGTACCAGTAGGACTCTCAAAAATGCCGAGTTTATTGTTTTCGATGGTGAAATACAGTTCTTTCATAAACTTTTTCTGGATAGGGTAGGGGTCAAATGGGAAGGGAAATTGGGGTTCCATAACGGATTCTAAGATAGAGTAGCAACTAAGCACGTCTGCTAACTAAACTAACACACAAACGTAATTAAACAAATTAACATTCGCGCAAATATTTCGTGTTTACCATCATTGATAGGCATTATTTGGCGCGTATCGTACGTATCTTGACTCTTGTCAAATTCATTTTTTTTTTTTTTTTTTCAATTCGTCCCATTTTGTGATTGAGACAGGCTAAAGCTTTTCGCCATACCGCCTATTCATACGTTCAAATATTTCTGTCGTAGTCTTTTAAAATGAACTTCTTTCGTATTAGTCAAATCATAGAAATTATTTCTGTCGTAATCTTTTTAATGTACTTCTGTCGTATTTTGTTTACTAGTCAAATCCATTTAGTTTCGTCTTCTTTAAGTTTTTTCCTCAATATATATATATTTTGCATTTCCTCTGTTATTGTTGTGTTTTTTTTTCCTTTTTTCTTATTTTAAACTTTTCTTTTATTATTTACATTTTTTTATATTTCATTTACAGTATTTGTTATAAATTTATATATGTACAGATATGTTTCACGGTTTTTTAAAAGTGTTTTAATGCATAGCGGGACCAAATCAGGTGCACCGTAGATTCGAATAAGCTCATCCATTAGCACAAGGCGCTGAATGCCAAAAGACGGGCAATTAAATAAGATGTGATCTATCGTTTGAATTTCTTGCAAATTACAATGTTCACACAAATTAGTGCCAACTATCTTTAAACGATGAAGATGGTAATTTAACCTGCAATGCCCAAAACGCAAACGACAAATAGTAACATAATATTTCCTATCAATATAAAAATTACTTCTACAGAACCACGGTGTACTATTTATTTGAATATCTAAAGCCCAGTACCACGAACCTTTATTTTCAACTTGCGTAAAATTATACCAGTGACTGCCCCATTTTTCACACATTCTACGTTTTAAAACACTTATAGCATCTGTGTATGGTATTGAAATACTGCCACTACGATTCAAGATATCTGAATTATCATCTACAGCATTCACAATAGTTTTTGCCAAAAAATCAGCCCTTTCATTGCCTATAACACCGATATGTGAAGGTACCCAGATAAAATCTACATAAACGCCGAAACTAACAAGTTCAGTCCACACTTCCTTTATAGAATAAATGATGTAATTAGTTGAAGCTTTAAATTTATTATTTGCCAGATTCTTTAAAACACTCATACTATCACTAACAACAGCCCATTTAACGCTCAAGGATCTACGACGTTTTATTTCTTGTAGGGCATATAAAATAGCCACTGCCTCCGCAGTAAAAATACTTGCATTTTTATCAAGTTTATGACCAAAACCCAATTTTGAATCTGGTTCAAAAAGAGCAAAAGAAACACTTTCATCGTTTTTGGAGCCGTCTGTATAAATAAATTTATATCCAACAAATTGAGATAACATCCCGTAAACTTGTTCTTTAGTTGCTAATTCAGAATCTATAACAATTTTAATGGGCGGAAATTTGCTATTAAATAGCCCTTGGAAGCACGGTAAAAGTGGAGTAGATTTAAAATTCAAACTGATGAATAACTGTAAGAGAGACATAATATCCTGCATTATAAACATAGATAAACCTACGACATTAACTGCATTCCTTAGATTTTGAATAAGACTATTATTGGATGAACTTAGTAGTTTAAGAATGAATCTTTCTTTTAAATAAGTAAATCTTATTTCAATAGGAGGTAACCCACATTCAATTTGCATAGCGCCTATGGGAGTGGATCTAAATGCACCCGTTATGATCCGCATGCAATTGTTTTGTATTTTGTTTAATATATCAACATATTTTTTATCTACAGCGAACGACAAAAAACTATATTCAAAATGACTACGAACTAAAGATTTGTACAGCATTAACAAGATTTTGGGATCAGCACCCCAGTAAGTGGCGCATAGAGATTTTAATATATTACAAGCTTTATTGGCCCTTGATACAATCATATTTACATGATCTTTCCAAGAAAGATTATGAGTGAAAAGTACACCCAAGAATCTTACCTCAGAAGTAATTGGTAACGGAACATTTTTATATTTAACTACAGGCAATATTGGGCACTTCTTACCAAAAAATACAACCTTGGATTTTGCCGGATTTACCTCCAAATTAAGAAAGTTAAAGTACTGATTTAAGTTATTCAATGCATGAGTAACCACATCTGCAAGTTGAGCTAAATTGGTTCCTGATGCATAGACAACTAAATCATCTGCAAATTGAAGATTTTTAACTTTTGGTCCTAAAATTAAGTTTAAACGACGAATATACAAAATGAAAAGTAAAGGTGACAATATACCACCTTGACAACAACCTATAGAAGATAACCTAGGCCCATATAAATGTCTTTCATATTTAACAAAGACTTTTCTTTCGGACAAGAAATTTGCAATCCAGTTAATCAGCTTTGAAGGGATTCCAATTGACAATAACTCTTGACAAAGAATATAAGGATTCACACTATTAAATGCACCAGAAATATCAAAAAATACAGACAACAATGAAGTATAACAAGACAAGCTACACTGTATATCGAGATGAAGTTGACAAATACTCTCACGTGCCGAACGCCCTCTCCTAAAACCAAACTGATTTGCAGGCAATATATTGTTTTTCTCAACATAAAATTCTAAACGTTGTTTTAATAATTGTTCAAATATTTTACCTACACATGAAGTGAGGGCTATTGGTCTATATGAATTAGGCTGGAATTTAGGTTTGTCTGGTTTGACTATCGGAATGAGACAGTCAATTTTCCAGTCAGAAGGAATATCATTATTTTGCCACAATAAATTCAAAATTTTTAAAAAGACTTTTAAAGATTCATTATTAAGATTTTTAAACATTAAGTAAGGTATTCCATCTAAGCCAACAGCAGTATCTCTTCGGGAAAAAATTGCAGCCTTAAGCTCTTCTAGAGTGAAATTATCAACGAGAAAGGAGTTTTCTGAGTTTACCTCATTGTTTAATAAGTCAAAATCTATTCTATTCGAAACTGAATCAGGAGTGTATTTTTTGAGAAAGTCCAACACCCAGCCATTCTCACCTCCATTGGAGTGAAAATAACTGTTATTGAACCTTCTCATAAATTTCCAAATCCGTGACAATGGAGTATATCTATTAAAAGACTGGCATAAAGCTACCCAACTTTTCTTTCTTTCTAATTTTAAGGTTAATTTTTTAAGTGCACGAAGCCTTTTAAACTCTAAATAATTAACTTCCGAAGGATCGTATTTAAAGTTTAAGTAAGCTCGCTTGAAATTCAAAACTGCGTCAGTACATTTATCATTCCACCAAGGAAGGGTCGGCTTTTTACTAATTCTTTTCTGACACGGTTGACTCGTAAATTCAGACTCTACATAACCAGTAATCGATTTCTTTACAGATAAACGAAGAATGTTACGAAAAACAATGTACGCATCTTGAGGAGAATACGCCTCAAGATGAAAATCATGTAATAAAGATTGCACATTTTGAGAGTACACTTGCCAATTCACCTTTTTCAAATTTGGGTGGATGGGCAAATGTTCAGTGTTCGCGCAAATATTTTGGTTTATACCGTAACTATTACCATTAACACAAAGACTTAAAATTATAGGAAAATGATAGCTAGTACCAAGAGGGATATCAAAAACAGACCAATCACAACTCATTGCCAATGATGAAGAAATCAACGATAAATCTAATGCATTGGAACGCCATGTTAAAGAGCCAACAGTAGTTACTTGACCATCATTCAGCAAGACTAAATCATCGTTATTTTCAATCAAGTCAAGAATATCCCTTCCACGAGGAGAGTCTTCACTACAACCCCATGAAGTGTGATGAGCATTAAAATCGCCTGCAAAAATCATTGGACTCGGAATCGATTTAATTAAAGCATTTAATTTAATTTTACTAAACTTAGGAGTGCAATTCAATGGACTGTAAAAACTGACTATACTAATCTGTTGCTTGTTAACCGTAATAGAAATGCAAATATTTTGAAGAGAATCATCAAAGATGGTGTCAATCTTGGAATATGAAATACTATTATGGATTAAAATGGCTACACCATTGTGGGTATTTCCACAATCATTACGTTCAATATTATAATGTTTAATTTTAAATTGCTTTGAAGGCTTAAGCCATGTTTCTTGAATTATTGCTATATGAATATTGTGCTCATAGAGAAATTGAGTTAAAACTTGTTTATTACTTGTTATAGACTGAGCGTTCCATTGAATTATGTTTAAAATATCCATTATTTAGTTGAAGGAGAAGATTTCTTAACGCTTTCCTGCAAAGCTTCTCGAATAGAGCCTGCAGTAATACTTGTATTATTTTTCAATTTATTATTTAGAAGTTTTGTTATTGTATCTAATAAAATAGTCATAAAGATATCGGATTTCATCATGTTACTTATTTGATTGTCAATAGTTTTGGATGCTAAGTGAGGAAATGCTTGTTCATTAAACAAATCGGAAAATTTCGCAGTTCTAGACTTTACTCGGTTTTCTTCAATTTTTGATTTTTTTATCGGACATGCAGAGGAAATCGCAATATGATTTCCTTTGCAATTAACACATTTTGCATCTTTGGTATCGATAGAACATACTTTAAAGTTGTGATTTTCTGCACATATAGAGCACACGTCAGAATTGTGACAAAACTTTGCAATGTGTCCATATGCAAGGCATTTAAGACATTGTTTCACGGGAGGAATGTACATACCAACCTCATGACGCCACGAGTCCAAGTAGACGTAGTCCGGCAATTGCGTGGAGGCAAACGTAACCGCCACCGTCTGCGTAGGCTCGTATGAGACTGAGTTACCTTCACGTACTCGGCGCATAAAACGTCTAACCTGTATGACATTTCTTGAACTGCCTATTAGGGAAAAAATTTGTTGGTTCGAATAATCAACAGGGACTGACTTTAGAACACCTGTGACCTCTGTGTCTCCCGCGGGGATCGATGCTTTGAATGAAAGTTCACTCAATAACTTTTTATTTGAGATGAATACGTTGGCATTATTGGAAAGATCAAAAGTGACACCCACTTTGAATCTATTAATTGGTCTTAGATGCATTAGCCCAGACACGCAGTGTTCTCGTATAGCTTTAGAAAGAGCCAAACGATCTTTGTCTGTAAACGGCTTGGATTCGTCTATATGCGACAAAAAGACAATAAATTCACTCTTTTTAGAGTTTTCTGGGTACTTCCTGGTATGTCCGGGGGTCTTGTATATTTGGTATTTGTCCTCGGAACGTTGCTGTTGCCCATGTTCACCAGATCGTTGTTGTTGCCTAGGCTCGCGATGTTTCAGGTCCGGTATGGAATCGTCCGTGTCCGAAGGTCCCGAAGACTCCGAATACGGCAGCTCCATCGCATTCGGTGGAGGTGAAGGCTCCTCCAATGGTTTTGATTTTTTCTTCTTCCCCATGTTGGGGAAGAAAAGACACTTTACACAACTATTAAACAATCACCTAGCTATTTACACTATATACAACAAAAGTAACGCGTGAAAACTAATTTTAAATTATTTTTACAAAGCAAGATCACAAAATTGCGCCTTTTCGGTAACAAGGTTCCCGCCTTTTTGGTGTGCACCCAGAATTGCCCTCAATGTTTATTCTGCTTGTCAAATATTTTTTTATGTAATTTATAAAGTTCTTTTAAATTCTTCTTTTTTTTATCTGGATGATGAATTTTTTAAACACTGTTTATATTTATTTATAATTATGTAAATAACGGAGTTGATGTGTATAATTTATACAATTTTCACTGAATAATACTTTCCTGAGCCAAAAATCACTTTTATGTGAGTTTTATGTCATTTAGTTTTACTAAACTGCTATATAATTTAAACTCTAACTTTTCGTGTCGATTCTACAAATCTCCTCAATTCCAAATTATTATAGGCTAATTTTATCACAATACAGAAAGTTTTCAAACAACAATGACAGGAGAAAATGAGTGGTATCAAATGAAGCATATTCGTACTTTGATGACGTAACATTACCTCTTTAAGTATAAACATAGACGTTTGTCTATGGTATAAATAATTATCATGCAAACATGCGTATTTACGTTCTGTACAAGGCCAGAACGCCAGGGGGTGTAACTGCTCGCGTATATATTGGAATTCACTTTTTTACTAAGGCATTCCAAAGTATACAACAGTAGTACGCCAATTCTTGCGTATAGTTTGTAGTGACCGGAGTAAATTGCCTGTTCCATAATATACATTACCAGAACGCTTAGGGGGGTTATGGACTGATCGTGAATGTATGTATGGTAAATTGAGTTGAGTGCGAGTGCTTTAGTATTAGTACAACATACATACGTAAATCACGCCTTTATCCCTAACTAGTACATATACATAGTAGTAGTTTAGTGTTAGTACATAGGGTATAAAAGGGAATAGGGGAACGTTGTAACGTTTGTTTAGAAAATTTTAAGGAATCAATTAAAACATAGAATGTACCAGCTGCTTCTCTTCCAGGGCAGACAATAAATTTAACTCAAATTTCTTGGAAAAACAATCATATTCAGACAATAAATTTCACTCAAATTTCTAGGAACTATAATCATATTTCTTGAAACTATGATCATATTTCTTGGAGATATAATCATATTTTTTGGAGCTATGATCATATTGCTTGGAGCTATGATCATATTTCTTGGAACTATGAACCATAGTTCTGGGAATTAAAACGAAAGAAACGAGGAAGTTCTTTTGAATCCTGAGCAGAGTGAGGGATTTTTTGTAGAATCCTGAACGCAGCGAGGGATTCAAAATACCTACATCGCCCGAGCCAAAAATGTTTTTGCTGCTGAGTGGTACACTATACTTTTCATCCCCATCTATAAGAAAAAAAGGCGGCTTATTAACACTTATAGGAGTTTCTGGAAAACTTTTCTCAAACTGAACAACACTTTACAAACTGAACAACATTTCTCAAACTGAACAACTTTTATCAAACTGAACAACCTTCTCAAAACTGATCAATTTTTCAAAAAAAAAAGAGCAACTCCCATAACTGATTTTTTTTCAAACTGAACAACTTTTCTCAAACTGAACAACCTTCTCAAAACTGATCAATTTTTCTAAAAAAAAAGAACTACTTCTCCCAAAACTGATTTTTTTTTCAAACTGAACAACTTTTCTCAAACTGAACAACTTTTCCTAAAACTGAACAACTTTTCCCAAAACTGAATAAACTTTTCTTAAACTGAACAACTTTTCCTAAAACTGAACAACTTTTCTCAAAAATGAATAAATTTTCTCAAACTGAACAACTTTCTCAAAACTGAACAACTTTTCTCAAAAATTAGTAAATTTTCTCAAACTGAACAACTTTTCTTATGAAAAGTTAGTTTTCAGTTATCTGAACAACTTTTCTCAAAACAGAACAACTTTTCTTAAACTGAACAACTTTTCCCAAAACTGAACAACTTCCCAAAACTGAACAACTTTTGTTGACGATATCTAGGTGAGGAACACTTCCATATTCAATAAGTCTTTGGTGCACTTAAAGGCGAACCAAGTTGTCGTTTTCGAATAGATGGTAAAATGTAGACTGAATGGCAAAAGATATTAAAATGTAGACACCGCAAATCATATGTTGTCGCTTACACTCAATATTATTGTCCCTTACACCCATTATGCCATTTAAATCCCTTTTTACTACTAATACTTTTTAATCCAGTATACTGTCGCTTTCACCCAGTATGCTGTCCTTTACAACCAGTATGCTGTCCTTTACAACCAGTATAATACTGTCCCTTACACCCCGTATAGCCGTCCCTTAAACCAAGTATGCTGTCCCTTACACCCGGTATTACTGTCCCGTTTACCCAGTACCAGTATTACTGTCCTATAAAGGATAAAAACCCTATAAGCCTAAAAGGTGTTGTGGCGTTGTATACTTTGGAATCCGGTCGCGTGCGTTTGCCTTACAAACTATACACGTGCAGTGCGCTGAAATCTGTGTATACTTCGTAATCGCAAACTTAAAAATCGCATTACAAAATATACGCGAGCAGTTTCCTATGGCGGCGTTCTGGCCTTGTACAGAACGTAAATACGCTGCAAACATATCATCTGGATTTGATCATAAGAAATATACACTAAAGACGTTATTTTTGAAATGAACAACGGAAGAACAAATACTGAAGACTAGGCTGCATGGGCTCAAGCTCTTCGCCTTCCCTTTTAGTATGGGAAAACGTTAAAAAAAAAAACAAACATATAATTCAGGACGCACTATTAGTCCGTGGGATGCTCGCCCAAATTTTCCAAAACGGTAAATTTTGGTGGTACCAATTTTCCTTTATACAGTAGTTGGACATAATTATAGGGATGTAAAAGAACTATGCCTGTCATCTCTGAGTGGCAGCTAACAAAAATGGCGGCCAATTAAAGATGGCGAATATTCGAAAAAAATAGTAAACTTGGAGTGAATATTTTTTTCTTAATACCGTAGTTAGACAGGCTTATAAGAATGTTAAAAAACCTTATTTCTCATCTCTAAGTAGTATCTGATAAAAATGGCGGCCAATCTTAGACAGAAAATGATGATTTTCATAATATCTACTATATCTCAAAAACTGTTTATCCGATTAAAGTTTTTATTTTTTTATTTTTAAGGTCTTACCATATACCTCAAATATTGTCTTTATACTGTTCCTGAAAAGTAAGCCGTTAATTAGTTATTTAAAAAAAAACGCAAAAATTCACTTTTTTAACTTTTTAATTATTGTTTTTATCCAAGATTTATTGGTATTTATTGTTAAAAAATATTTATGCTATATACTTTAAGAACATGCCTTTAAATTTGATATATAACATGTTTAATTTTTATTCGTAAAAACTCGTAAAAAAATTAATTTTGTGGGATGCTCGCCCAAATTTTCCAAAACGGTAAATTTTGGTACCGATTTTCCTTTATACAGCAGTTAGATATGCTTCTATGGATGAAGAAGAATAAGAAGAATAAGAAGACTGAATCTTCGATGTCTTTTCGCGAGTCTAATATTTATGATCAAAACAAATTTTTACACAAAATTATTTTTTTTTACGAGTTTTTACAAATAAAAAATTAAACATGTTATATATTAAATTAAAGGCAATTTCTTAAAGTATATAGCAAAAATATTTTTTAACAATAAATACCAATAAATCTTGGATAAAAACAATAATTAAAAAGTTAAAAAAGTGAATTTTTGCGTTTTTTTTTAAATAACTAATTAACGGCTTACTTTTCAGGAACAGTATAAAGACAATATTTGAGGTATATGGTAAGACCTGAAAAATAAAAAAATAAAAACTTTAATCGGATATACAGTTTTTGAGATATAGTAGATATTATGAAAATCATCATTTTCTGTCTAAGATTGGCCGCCATTTTTTTTAGATACTACTTAGAGATGAGAAATAAGGTTTTTTAACATTCTTATAAGCCTGTCCAACTACGGTATTAAGAAAAAAATATTCACTCCTAGTTTACTATGTTTTTCGAATATTCGCCATCTTTAATTGGCCGCCATTTTTGTTAGCTGCCACTCAGAGATGGCAGGCATAGTTCTTTTACATCCCTATAATTATGTCCAACTACTGTATAAAGGAAAATTGGTACCACCAAAATTTACCGATATGTTGAGCATCCCATGGACTATATTACTAATTCTAATTCTTAGTAGCGCTGTCACTTTCTTAAATTTGACATAAGAACAGGATAGCAAACAAACACGTGACTTTGACATTCTTAATTTGACGTACGGCGCTTTAAATAAGGAATGACCATAGAGCGTGCTCACTAATTTTACTTAATTTAAGCAGTCTTATGTCAGATAAGAAATGTCAAACTCACGTATTTGTTTGCTATCCTGTTCTTATATCAAAGTTAAGAAAGCGACAGCGCTACTAAGAATTAGAATTAGTAACTGGACGGCGTGAATTGAGGCCACGAACGAACAACGGAAGAACAAATACTGATGACTAGGCTGCATGGGCTCAAGCTCTTCGCCTTCCCTTTTATTATGGGAAAACATTTAAAAAAAAAAAATCAGTCATTTTCGTAAAACTCTTTCATAAAAAAAAAAAAAAAATTAATGTTGCACGAAAAGCACATTCTTCTACAACTTTGGCAATTTTGTATCTTACAGGAAATGTCTTCAAAGTAGAATGTCTGCATGTGCATGTGCTGAATTTTTATCAGCTGCAAGTCTAGGAGTTTCCACAAGATAAGGCGAGGTATTTGTTGGAAGGAAATCGTATGTAAATTACAGTTCAAGAGCTCGAGAAGGAAGATCAAGCAGTTACTGCATGTCTTTTCGAATAACTGACTTCTTTTTTAACTGCCTCCGTAGTCTAGTGGTCTGAGCTGTGGGCTCACTATCCGGGTGTCCCGGGTTCAAATCCCGGCGGGGGACAATGACTTCGTGTTGTTGTTTCTAGTTTGGTTAGGACATTGCAGGCTAATCACCTGATTATCCTAAAAGTGAGATGATCCATGCTATCGGATGGGCATGTAGTCGGCCCTGCGCCTGATTTCTCTCGTGTCAGTCAATATGTTGAAGAGAGAGTGCACTTGTGTGTTGCGCTAACACGCGGGCACTAAAAAACTAGTCCTGCGCAATTGGCCGATCTCTGGAATATTGGCCGCCGTCACCAAAAATCGGTTAGGAGGAGGACTATTATTATTAAATGTCTTTTTAAAGTGTTTTACTAGAACTAAGTACAGCGATTATTGTAGGTACTTTACAGATTGTAGACAGAACTTAGGTGTGTTTTATAGTTTAAGTATTACAATTTTATTAATATTTTAGATTAGAAGGTTTCATCTAGTGTTTTTTATTTCAGTTTTTTTTTACACTTCTACAAAACCAGACTACCCAGAGAGGCGCCTCCTTTCTTCCATCTCCTATTTCATACCTCTATTATATTTTCCACGTAACACCCGACCTTTCATTTTCGGTACTATAAATGCAAAGAAGTGGCAAAACTCCGCGCCTGCTCGTCTCGAGATATTATCGTTACAGAGCTTCATTTGGGTTCAAATATTATCTAATGTGATGTCTTTCCCCTTTTCCTTATCTTCAGCTGACACATGCAGCCAATCGTATGTCTGCTCTATTTATATTTATAGGTATTGTTTCCGTTGATTAATTTGCATCATTATTTACCCTGACACTTACTTATTTACTCACAGCTTTTCTCTGGATCTGCACCTTCGTCATTTTCTGATACACTACACACAAAATAAATTATAGTAAAATCATAGATCGAAAATTGTATCATCCATCACTACTAACTCTGGCTACAATTACAAACAATAAAATTCGACAACTATATTTCTTATTCGACAAAAATTTAAATACGTCAGTATAGAGAAAGTTGTTCAGTTTCATGATCTAAAAAATTAAGGGTTTGTCCCTTAGAATTTTTTAGGTGAATGAAAAACTTCGCTGTGTAGGGAATGTTATCATCGAAACCATAGCCAAATGATTTAGTTACGATAGATCAACTCTAGTAGTTTGAATATGTGAAAGCGGCTGGATGGCTGAAGGTTGGAGCACTTCCTAAGTTTCGTCACGATCTCTCGTGCTGAGTGGAGCTGAAATGCTGATTGTAGAAAACTGTAGTTTGGCTTCAAGCCAGTTTGCTTGCTCTCTAACCTTTGGTTAGTCTTTAGTCGAAGTTGTATGAAGACAAAGATAACGTCGTCAGGATAAATATCTATTTCAATATAAAATTAGATACCGTTAAAGGTGAATTCATGAAAAAATATTCATATTCTTCATATTATGGACAAAGCGATGAGCACTTGACACTCTCTACATTCAGTATGTTCTCTTAATTCTCGTATAAAATGCTACCTGCTTACGAAAAACTCTGGTTTTTAAATAAATTTTAAGAAAATCTAACAAACGATCTTAAATTCAGAAGGGATTAAAACGACGGCTTCGCCAAACCGAATTGAGAATGGAAAGATCCATTAAGAGCTGAATAAATCACCTTCAGCGCTGCTCTTTCAGGAGCTGTTGCTCTGGTACTTGGCTTCCCATTAGCTTCACTAACAGTGTTTCCGGGTTAATTAGTGTTGCCACTGCCGATAAATATAAGAAAAAAAAACTGTTGTTTACCTGTTGATATATTTTTTGTTATTTTATTACTAGTGGGATCCAAGGCCAATGTGGTGAAGGGTATAAATTGGGAAAGTTGAGGATTATAAGCTTTTTCGTGCACAATATTATTATGGTGCCGAACGCAGTGATTCCTTTGAACATATTTCTCCTTCTTTTATGACAAAATACGAACAATGATATTTTTTATCGCTTCGAAAAAGATAAAAAAGCTCCAACTATTGCTAAGGCCGGTTTAAACGCATCCAGCTGCAAGTATAGGTGGTAAGTACAGTTGAAACGGTTCTGCCAGTGGGCTTTCAAGTTGACGTTCAACTTACCTTTCAAGATGCCTTTCAAGTTGAACCGTGTAAACGTCAACTTGCAAGCCAACTTACCAACTTGAAAGCCAACTCCATTAATTTTTCCGGCAAGATCAAAATAGGGAAAAAAGGGTAAAAATAAAAACAAAAAATATTTTTTTGTTAGGCAGTGAAAAATATAACATTATGGATATTAACACTACTCTAGAGATGGAGAAGCGGTAAAGCAGATAAATGTAAGGTACCTACCTATTCCCAAAGTATCCTGTCAGCTGGCTGCGGATGCCTTAGATGGCACTAGCAGAGTCCTATTACCGGAAAAGTAGAGGAAAACTTAAGATTAGCCAAGTTTGTGCGACAAAAAGTCAGACCGCGACGTCGGATGTCGGATGACAAGCGGTTTGAGATATTGCAGCGCGGACGGCGGCGGTGAACCAGGGGTTTTAGAATTATGTGATAAATTGCATTCGTTTTATAAATGTCTTTTTTAACTCTTCTAGTTCAGGAATTTTGAACGTGAAGCAGTGCAGTATTAACACTCTTTACAGCTTAATATTTAATAATAACGACCTGTCAATAATCGAGATGGAGGAGCGGAAATGTAAGGTGTTAAGTTTCCTGTCAGCTGCGGAATCCTTAGCACTAGAAGAGTCCTTTTACCGGAAAAGTAGAGGAAAACTTAAGATTAGCCAAGTTTGTGCGACAAAAAGTGAGACCGCGACGTCGGATGTCGGATGACAAGCGGTTTGAGATATTGCAGCGCGGACGGCGGACCAGGGGCTCTAGAACTATGTGATAAATTGCATTCATTTCATAAATGTCTTTTTTAACGTTACTAGTTCAGGGATTTTGAACGTGAGGGGAGCGCAGTAATAACACTCTCTAAATGACCTGTGCTGTCAAAGTATCCACTACCTAGTGTGTGAGTGAACGCCACAATCCCTAATGGGGTAGGCAGAGCGATCAATAACCTAAACAAAGATCGTTCCGCCACGTTTTGAGAGTCATTTCAGATAGTCATTACAATACATTGAAACCCCCGAATCCCTTAGCTGTTTAACATACCCGAAATACCCGAGAGGAGATTCAACTGGCACGTTCTATGTTTTTCTATTGTTACCTGTCCAGCATGAAAGATGAATACCAGCATCCTAATCTCAAAAAAATCAGTTCTATCTCAGCAGGCGTTCCACAGACCCTCATTCTTCAGGCTACATCTCGCGGGATCATCATTATTCACTCACACGCACGATATTTTCTCTTTTTCAATTAGTGCTTGTGAGTTATCGACTGCGAGCCGGGGCTATTTTGTTACATAATGTTTACTTAGCGTGCCTAACAAAATTACTGAAAGAAGACTAAAATCAACTGAGAAAAACACTACTTTTAGATTTCTAGTGAAAGAATTATATCAATGCGACAATATTTACTGAGATATAGAATATTAAAATGAGCGGCTGCCCGGTCCATACGTTTGTACCGGGCATTAGCTGAATGATGTCACGCGACTGCTCTTACTTCGATAGCAATTGAAATAGCTGCAAAATTATAACTACTGAAATATTTTTAATTAAACAAAAACTAGTGTGTTTCTATACCCTAGGGAGTATATATGTTCCTTGTTCTGTACCCACAAGCTCTACTGTTACAAATTGTTAAGCAATTTTGCGTTACCTATTTAAATTATCATTTGCTTTTAAACGTTGTGATTTCCGTATGCATTGTAATTTGTGATTTGATACTTCATGTAAAAAATAGCAAAAATTACACGCATAGGTATTTCTTCTATTTACAAAAGCAAAAATACTCTATAAATCATTTATCAAAGTAAGCGGATTTTCATGGAATGCTAACATTCCGGAATGGGAATCAATTGAAATTGCCTGTTAAAAACCTTTTATGCCGGAATATTTGTTTGAAACAAAAAGCCTGTTAAAAATCAAATATTTGCTAAAAGCTCAAAATTCTTTTTGCTTCCGCTGTACATTTTCAATAAAAATATTTTTCGGTTAGAAACAATGTTATGACAACCAAGTCTAATAGAAAAAACCGGTCAAGAGCGTTTATTTCCATAAAAACTTTTTTGAATCTTAGACGAAAGATTTCATACCAAATTTCATATCAACAGGTAAAAAACTGACATTATTATATAAGGCGGGGCATACAGATGGATGGACGAACGGACAGACATGACGAAATGATAAGGGTTCCTTTCCTAATTGACTACGGAACCCTAAAAAAACAACATCTCAGACCTAGACTAGGGTCAAGGGCAAACTCGTGGGAAACCGATTTCATTATTTTTAACTACACAGTAATAACAATGAAAGAGGTACATAATCACATAACAAATATAAAATTACCTAAGTCTAGACACAATTTGTGACACATTAACTTATATAGCGAGACGTGTTTATTGCGACTTTATTTATTTTCTATACATTTTACTTTTATTTGAAAGCCATTCGTGAGTCGGGACAGCCCTTAAGAGATAATAAACATTTTTACGGTTATACCCTTTGAAAGTTATTGCTTTCGTGACAAAATGCGCAGGTATTCGGCAAATAATCTTTTTTTTTTAAGTGGCGTCAACACTACTGAGGAATTAATCATCTTAAAAAAAAATTGGTAGTAAAAAGATTAGCTAACCAATTTGGTGTGAATCTACCCATGTAACAAAGGTTGGAATATGAAAAAAAAAATTGGCCCTCGCATACAAAATGACTCGAGCCGCTGCTGACACCATTTCTATGGAGGGTCAACTTTTTTCATAATTCGACCTATGTTCCTTGAAGAAAGTTGTTCAGTTCCAGGGGTAGTTTCACACCCTAAAAACCGGGCAGGATTTTTATTAACATCATCATCAGCCTCAACAGTCCACTGCTGGACATGGGCCTCCCCAAAATTGGTGGTATATGCCATACTCACCACGCTTGGCAGGCGGGTTGGTGAGCGCAGTAGAAGTTTTCCATTCACAGGGAACGCTGCTGCCCATTCCTTGGATTTATCGACACCCGCAGAAAGTTATGGGATTTTTATACTCCTTACATATTTCCAAATTATCCGTGTTTAGGGTAAATGCTTGGGTAAATGCCGACCACGCATCTCAAATAGCTCACATGTAATCAAGCTCTCAGACGCGCGATTAGAAACGTGATCCGGGGATGCCCCGCATTCAGCCACGAAGGGTAGAAATCTATTTCGAATCCACCGGTAAGTATTTGTACAGATTCGTTTTATATCTGTGTGGCATTCTTTATGGTTTTAAAACATGAAAATATACGACACCACTGTGCAGACCGTTAATAGTAGCAATTCGTAGTTGCAAAAATCCCGACTTAACTAATTTAAGTCTGTAGGTACCTGTCTGTCATTTTCTATAACGAGATAACAGAAAGAGATGACACTAATTTTAGTCAACATTTAGTTAAGTCGTGCCCTCAACGAATCGATAGCACTGGTTACTTATATACTGTGTCATCCCAGATCAGCCCCCGCAACATGCAGCCGTGAAAAGGTCCTTTCTCTAATCAGTGGTCACGATAACCATCTTTTATCACATCTGTCAGATTTTATGGAAATTTGACAGATAGCTCGGCATGCTAGGCTGAATAGCACCACCCCATCTCTTTCTTAATGTGTCGTTAAAGTCAACTACTTACTATTGATACATTAAATCGATTAACAGGAAGGTAAGGAACCGATTTCCTCGCCAGTTCCATATTACACAGCAAGTAATCAAGCAGTCAAGCCGCAGCCACCGCATTACATGCAAGTGAATGCCTTGTCCGACCCAGATAGCTGTTGCTTACTAGCGTACTAGCTACCTATGCAACACGACAGTTTAACGTGTTATACAGGGTGTAAAAAAAGTACTGCGTTCCTTCAAACCTATTTATGTTCCTTGAATAAAGTAGTTCAGTTTCATGGGTAAGTTGGTAAGTTAACACACTACTGTTTGGTCAGCTAACTTTTACACCCAGAATTTTATTTTTTCCATCACACACTCGCTACCCGTCGTCCGCCGGCAGCCCCGCGCCGATACGGTATTGTTGCGGTGACTGAAATACGACGCATATTGTTCCGCGTACACTCAATTTTGTACGACTTTTTTGCCTTTTAGCACGTTTATTATTTGGTAGGAAAGACAATAAATCATAGGTCGAAACGTCAACGTCATAAGTTAAAAAAAGATATAAGATAAGTGAAAAAGATATGTTGTATCTATTACAATGTCATTTAATATGAGCTGTCAGACCAAATTGTAATCCAACAAATACTATTAAAGATTAAGTTCATTATTTTATTTTTAAAAAATACTGCAAAGTTTCAGAAATAACAAAGTATCATTAGTAAAAACAGAACAAAGTTAAATAAAACCAAGCATTTTTACAAACTCCTCCTACAAAGTTTTAATGGTAATTTTAATGCACCCGAGCGGCTTTCACGAGTGGTAGGTATTAAAGTAACTGCAGCGGATGTGTCTTTGTGGTCTAATTGTCTGAGCCATGGGCTCCCGATGCATAGGTCGTGGCTTTGATTCCCACGGGGAAACAGAAAGTTGATATTTTGTCAATTTATCGCTTTGTGAGATTTTCTCCAGTTTGGCTAACCGTTAGCACAATGTAGGCAGAGTCTTCTTATTATCTAAGTATAAGAAAAAGGATTCCGTGCTTCGGAGGGCTCGTTAAGCCGTTGGTCCTGGTCACTGTCTTTGATAGAGATCGTTTCACAAAACAATGTCAGAGTCTATTTGCTATATTGATAGTTGGTTTAAATACTCTGACACTAGTGTTCATCGGGTCGTTCGTCGACTCAAAAAAACTCTCGAAAAAGAACCCTCAAAGGTGTGTCGCTTCTTTTTCTATGTTCCGATACTTTATTCTTTGCTCTTCAACAGCGGAATAAATTGCCGAAGTTTGTTGTACAGTCTCCACCGAATAAATTTCTCATTTATTCGACCCATTCGTCCTAACTGTTTGTAAAACGAAAGCAAAATTCGTAAACCTCGTGTCAACTTTTCCCATTGTTTAATTAAATTGTATGGCCGTAAGGAGCGGACGATTCTTTGGTTATTATTATTTAACGGTAGAGAAAAAAGAAATATGAAGTTCTTTTAACCTAAATGGGACAACTTCCCGGATTGCTCAGTGAATAAAATAAACATCTTTTACCAGGAACTTATTCAGGAAACGAAAAAAATTGTCTTTCCGATTAATTTGTATTGAAAAGTATTTTCTTTTTCGTATCCTGAATGAATTTCCTGGTGTATGGTGGCTGGTATTTACCATATGGTTTGCAATAAATAATTTGATTTTGACTTTGACTTTGAAAATTGATCAGTTTCCGGTAAGCTATCCCTTACAATAAGTAGGTACATAGGTAGTGCAATTATTTTATGACTGTAAATTGAGAAGTATTTGTATTAAGAAGCATTTGTATCATTTCATTGGTCAATGTTATATACTTATCTACGCTCTTTAACAGAATCATATTCACCTTAGAATTATATTTACATTACAGCTTACCTCATTTTGTGTTATTCTTTAACACCCAGTATATTATTAATACAGGTAATGTGTTGTTTCAGGTAAATACTCAGCATCTTGTTAAGGTAACAATATGAAAACAACAAGGGAGAATCCCTTAAATGGCCACATTAAGCCGCGTCTCGTGAATCTTATTTCCCCCCCATTTCAGTCTTTTCTTTGAAAATGTCTCATATTATTATTATAAATGATAAGCAATACGGTTTCCAACCTCAAAAAAGTGCAACCCAACTTTTATCTATCTTTACTGACAAAATCTACGGTCACTTGAATGAGAAAAAACATGTCTTGGTTGTATTCATAGACTACAGCAAGGCATTCGATACGCTGCGACATGACATCTTGCTTGACAAGCTTGATGACTGCGGCATCAGGGGACCACTAAAAATGTGGTGTAAAAACTATCTCAGTGACAGATCCTTTCAAGTAAAAGTGAATAATGAGCTAAGTGCACCGATGACGGTAATAGAAGGTACAGCCCAAGGATCTGTGATGGGACCACTTCACTATATCACATATGTGAATGATGCGGTCAACTTAATTAAAAACTGCGAGATATTTCAGTTTGCAGACGACACATGTATTCTTGCAGCCGACTCTGATATTAAAAAAGCGCTTGATAAGCTGCAAAATGATTTTACTTTGCTCACTGAGTGGTCCCATGACGCTGGGCTTGTTCTCAATGCGGCTAAAACTAAACTTATGTACATAAGCTCCAGCCAAAATAGATCACAACAGCCGATACAACTGATTGCACATAATCACACTTGCTTGCATGCAAACAAAGTAAATTGTAAATGTGGGTCTGTTGAACTGGTAAGGTCGCATCGCTACCTTGGCCTTGTGATAGATGATAGACTCAAATGGATAGACCATATCAATCATGTCAGTGATAAACTTCGGGCCATTCTTGCCAAAATGTCTTTAATAAAAAACAAAGTTCCTTATCATATACGTTTATTACTTTACAAAACTTTAGGTGAGTCTATCATCTCTTATGGTCTTAGCAGTTACGGTAGAACATGCAGAACCCACTTAGATTCAATTTATAAAATCCAATTACGAATTCTTAAAACTATAGTACCTAATCACATCAGAGAAAAACATAAAAATGAATATTCTAAATTATTTAATTTTTGTAAAATATTACCAATACAGGATAAAATTAAACTTACCCTCTTAATAGAGCAATATTATAATGATAATTTGCTGCAATTAGTACAACATTCTAAAAATACCCGTAGCGCTTTAAAGCCTCAGTTCAAAATACCGCCTTATCAGAACTTGTACGGAAAATACCGATTGCACTATATCATTCCAAAACTCATAAATTCACTACCCTGTGAATTTAAAAGGGAAATTAATAGCAAAAATATTAAAACCAAACTAAAAAAATACTTTCTTTCTAAATTAGAACAATAAAATAAACAAAATAAACACTATTTCTGGTTTCGTCTTTCCTTTCCTAAAGGGGCATACTGTATATGCGCGTTCGGAAACCGGTTCGTGGCTGAGCGCTGTACAGTCGCCCGCTACTGGCAGGGCTGTACTTGCGTTCGGGATTGAACCGTGTAAACAATTTATTATGATCACTGCAGGTACTTGCCGAGCGCCGCCGTGATGATGTTATCAAGGCGCACGGATAAACCTTTATACAGGTTTTTGTTGCGTTCTTTATGTAAATTGCTGTTTGATATTTTTTGTAAATGTACTAAAATAAATAAATAAATAAAATATTAGAAGTTTCACGTAGGTAATTTACTTTCTTAAAAAATAAGATATTGGGTAAAACAAAGAATGATTTTGTAATTTATGATTGTCCTAATTATTTGATTCAATTAAATCGTATAGGTTTGTTATTGCATACCAGAAAAATGTGATGGTAAAAAATAATACTTAATACAAATCGGTTAAAATAAGTTTCATAGTTTATGGTAAACGTAGTAGATTTAAAATCCACTAATATGTGATTGACAACGTGTTGAACGGAACCTTCAGCGCCGATCGTTGAGTAGGTGTGTTTCTGCCCTAAGTCATGCCCAGTCATAAAATAGTGAAACTCGACGACCACACGTTCGTACAATAAAGACATTATATCCCCACTCCCCACTCACAGCACTTACTATCACACTCGGCCATCAGACTAACCGCCCTGCTGTCTCCGAGAGGCCATCGACAGTGAAAAATGCTAGTGCAGTGGAGTGCAAGCTGCTGGAAGATAGTGGCTCACTCGACCACTCGCGTGGGAAACTCGGATAATTGAATTTAAGGAGGAAAAGAAAAAGTATTTGTTCGGTAGTAGTTTCAATTTTATATAACCGAAGACAGTTGTTACCGAAAGGAAATTCAGCTCAGCTATTTCAATGAGTGTTATTCAAAGAATAAAGTATATTATTTAATTTACAAACAGAACATCTAAAATAAAAATAGTTCACGATGTTGAATAATGCTTTAGAGGTGAGTAGATGGTTATTACATCTAAAGACAGCTCAACAGGGAAAAGAACACCGAGTTATTATCCCATTGTTTTACAAAACAACTGTAGTGACCATTGCTTTGTGCTCGTAGTAGAGCGTATGATTTGCGAGTCCTTTTAATCTTTCACTGTCACAAAGCGAACGTGCGGTACAGTTTTTGAGTGAGAAATGGCCGTCGGTAGCGTTTTGTGCCCTCACTGAATGAATGAAAATGGGCGTTTTTCCACTAGACGGCACGTCCATGGCAACGGCAACAGATAGCTTATGAAAATCATTGAAATTATATGGCACGCTTTTTTACTTGACGGCACGGCAACGTCACGGCATTGATTCCAACCGGTATCGTCGCCGGCCTGCCAAACGTACTGCAAGTGTTTTTTAATCGTACAAAGCATGCGCGTATGTGTGTGAGCTCAGATTGGAACTAGGTGGACGATATCGGTGTGGTAATGGAAAAACAGAGCCACGGTATCGTTATCATGCCGTTGCCGTGCCGCCTTCTAGTGGAAAAACAGCCAATGAAACTAAAAACAAAAAGCGGTTAGCAGCGAAATTGCGGGCAGGACGTAAAAAGGCTTTCAAACTGCCTCCAGCTAAATGTTTCTTTAAAAGTAAAATGAACGAACAGAAGGAATAAATTGAGCGTTTGTCCAATTAGGTCAAAGCTGTTGTAGAGCTTCACAGTTTTAATTTAAAAGTTTTGAATCCATGCAAATTATTATTGAACCACACCACAGCATCAATCACAAATTACTTTTATCTAGCTTTAAACCACCTAGTTTCTTAAGTGCTGCATAAGGTGAAAAGCTGGTTTATGATAGGTGAAATTTTGTAAACGGAAATCTCAAATCTCATTGTTTCGTTTGAGTATAAATTACGAAATTGCGGAACACTCACAACAGATCCGGTCTGGAATAGATCAAGAAACCTTCCATATAGTTGTTTACACGAATAGAACTGTTACAAACCCCACACGAGACCGGCATTCAATACAATACCAGAAGCCAACACAATTCCATCCACAGTCTGCAGTAAATTGATCCCCAAACGAAATACGATACAAAGGCTTTCTATAGATATTCCAAAACGAAATTTAGAAAGGCTATGCTTGAGAACTCAGCCGCATTGAAATGCAATTTTATATAAAGGATAAAATACGAGTACCTATTTAAGTTTAAGTAACTGGTATTAACCGGAAATTTATGATTGACCGTGATGGTACAGGTAAAGCTGAGGTGTAGGTACTAGAAGAACTCAGTTTCACCAAAAGCTTGTCTTTCAAAATAAAATTTATGTTTTTCAAAAAAATTGCTGTCATTATTTATTTGATTAAACTCTGTATGGCTACGTAACATTTGCTACGCCGTAGCTCCGGCTACGATACTATGACGCGTAGTATCTACTCGATTCACTCGTTTGTTGTTCACTTCACTCTAGGCAAATCTTCTTTGTATGATATCTTTCAGATTGGCATTGGATTCGAGCCGCGCTGCCGGACAGCGCTGCCGAGTGCTTTTTGATAGGGGCCGCCGCGGCTCTGGAAGCGTTGCTCAAATCTAGTGTTACCAATAATCAATGATAATATAATGAAATAATCAATATAAGATGTTAAAAGTCATGAAGGTCATAGGTCATGGATCATGGTTAATGAATGGGTCATGGACTTGGACTTCCACTAAAAGCAATTTTAGAGTATCATGTCATGGGGGAGTATAAATCACAATTTTTAGAAGAAAATCAATTAAGCTAACAACACTTTTTTTTTGTTAGAATGAATAATTATGATCCTTATATTTTTGTGCTAGATTGAAACTTTTTATACAGATATTTTTTATTTCAGAAAAATGCGAACTTGCTTATTTTGCTTATGGTTTCATCTAATACTTAAATGATTTACTAGAAGAAGTCTAGTCTACGGATGATATGTCTTTGTTTGCAGCTAAAGTGGGTTTTAGCAATTAATGTCTGGGCAGCCACTACCCGCCAGGAAAAATGTATTTAAACGAGAAATCCAAAATGCTCTTGCAAAATTCAATGAAAAAACCTACACACTAATTTCAATTATAAGATATTTATGGCTCAACTTGCAGGATTTGCTTCAATCGCAACATGAATAGGTGTCCGTTTCAAAATGCTACCATCTTCAATGGCTCAACGGTCGAGTATTAAAGGATTCCGTGCTTCGAAGGCCGTCGTTTACTGTAATAGTGGTCATTACCGTGTCAGATGCTTGTTATACCGATGCTGTTTAAATGCTCTGATACCAAATCGATTACAAAAACGAATAACCACTAAAGTAGACTTTCTGACACAAGAAGAGCTTTTTTTATTTTCCAGTCAGTCTTTTTAAAAAGTCTTTTGGTATTACATCGCTCCAACAACGCTGTTACACGACAAAAAATGCTGTTACAATATTCTTGTCGTTTTATGTCTGCAACATAAGTACCTTTTCTCAAGAAACAACATCTAGGTACATTATTATGAAATGGTTTTCATAATGCGAGCGCGGTCTTATTGTTTTTTTAACGAGACCCCAAAGACAATTAAATGAGTTCAGCGCTTCGAAGAAGTTTTATAATTAAAAATTAAAAAAGTGATACAAGGATTTTGTTTCTAACTAGCTTTTTGCGCCAAGTTTCCCCCACGGCTTATTAAGATTTCCCGTAGGAACCAGATATTTTTCCGCAATACAAAATGGTGAATGAATTTTTGTAATCGGTTGAGTGGTTCTTGAGTTTATTTGTACAAACATACATAAATCTAAAAATACAATTTTTTTCTATACCAGTAAAGACTAGTACTCGTATTATCCCCTTCCTTGAGGGTCTCGAGGCGTGAGATTGGTCGAAAAACGGAAAAAAAATCGTGACCTTTCATACTAAATGCATCAGCTGATAGCGTATTTAGTATGGGAAGTCAAATTTTTTTTTCGTATTTCGACCTATGTTCCTTAGGGAAAGTTGTTCAGTTTCATGGGTAGATTCACACATTTCTCGATGCATATACCCTTTCTGTTACGCGACTAGTATTCGTCATATTTTTGTTGTAAAGTTCTACGAACGCACAATAAACGTAATTTTCAAAATCTTGAGCCTTTCCAAGTCCGTGTATATTCTCAAATCATGTCGTTCGCGGCACGCAACACTTGCTTTTTATAGCCCACTACATTGAT
>JARACY010001322.1:0-60938 GCA_029255725.1 Scrobipalpa atriplicella | reverse complement strand
ATGCAAATGAGACCTTACATAGTCTCTGACACAAAATGACTCAGCAACAAGAACAATTTGTATGGGATGACCAAATTTTTTTCGTGTATCGACCTATGTTTCTTTGGAAAATTTGTTCAGTTTGAGCGATAGGTTAGGGTCATACAATAGAGTCTGGTTAGCTAACATTTTTACATATTATTGTTTAAGGTCAGATACAAAACTTATGTGCAACAAACAAAATGTAAGTTTTACTTATACGTGTGAGAACACAAACATAAAGCTAGGACTTTTATCGAAATATTAACTCAGTGTTCAAGTCCGGATAAATAAAGTTTATCGCGAGAATTGTTGAAGTGTAAAACGTATGCGGAGTTCTCGTTTAGACGTATGAAATAGCACCGACGACTGTATCCGAGTGTTATAGGTGTTATACTTACGTATACGACTTTACAGAAACATTTCAACAAGAATTTTGTATGTGTCTACCGAAACACGCACCTATAAGGCGCTGTCCTATATTCCATATTTATATATCCGCCATATTGATTTTTTAAACATAACACCTATCTAAGAACACTCGGTTTCGTGTTTGAGACGAATCAAACGATAGGTACAGTAAGGCTCGTATTTATAAAGCGATTTCAAGATTGAGAGCAATATTAAGTATGGATTTGACAGGTCGTTTTGGACTGAAATGTCATTTCTGATACGAACTCAAACTCGCTGTCGCTCTTGAGAGCTGATTATAAATACGGGCCTAGATGTCGAAATCTATCCAGCCATTTTAGGTAATAGACACATTACAATTATACGTACTTACAAGATTCGCGCTAAAAACATAACCCTTCCTTGACAGTCGGGTAAAAATGGCTCTTCTAACTCGTTTGTTTATATATTCGCTGATGTGAAGTTTCCAAACACTCGAACGGAAACGTGTGTCCACGTACCGATAATCAATTACAAGGTAAAATTAGGCAATGTCAATATTTTGCCTCCATTCAATCAGTGTTTGCGGTATAGCAGCATCGTAAAATCCCCCTCTCCTCCACCCCCACACCCCACGACACGCGTGCGTTTTTTTACGTGTTTTTGAATCGCATCGCACATAGGAGAATAGCGTAATATGTTTCGATTACCGCTGCTCAGATCCGTTAGAATTGAAAAATGCGTGTATGTTCCGTACCCCGCTATGTCACCTTTCTTTTTTAGTCGAGGTTTCATAGCGAGCTTTGCATCATTTCAGATGTGGGGTAACAATGTTATATTGTGATTTAAAAAAATCGGTTTTGGATGGGCGCATTCTTATTCCAATTCTGTTTGATTTTGAATGCGTAATAAATTCTACATACTATTTCAGTCAAAAAGAAAAAGGGCATTTTTTTTTTTTTTTTTATGACATTCAGAATTGTTTTCCTTTGTTTTATCTTGTTTTTATACAACGTTGTGAAATGCGGAAGTGTTACGAGTAACCATATTTGGTCGCCACTGGTCACTGGTCAATCATCCTACAGTTTATTTCAAACGAAATGTTGTTATTTGCTATATCTGTTAGCGAAACATCGCTACTCTGACGCCCGACCGGAAAAGCGAGCAAATAAACGTTCGTTACTTCGTGTTCCATGTCTTATGCAATTTATGTAATCGTGTGCAAAACGAAACTCAAACATTTCAAAAGTTTGCCTCGAAGATGCTAAATATGTCAGCAATTTTTATAGCTCTGAAACTAAATGTTTTAGGAAAACGTCAATGTAAAATAAGCAACTCGATTTCGAGCTATTCAAACATAGTACGTAACGCCATTGAAATATCGTTTAAACTAGCGCGCGCCACAGCGTAGCGGTTACGTCCATATGGTCATGCCAAAAATTAGCGTAAATCGCAAAAAAATATTTTTAAAATATACACACGCATTTTTTAAAAAGGCAACAAATTAAGCCTCTGACTGGCATTGGGCTATAAACAAGCATGTAGAAGTATTGTGTGATTTGTACTTTTATTTTCAGTACCTATATAGGCGCATGGCATACTGGAAGAGTCGAGTCACTTTTAACTTTCTATAGCAAAAGTCACCGCGACAACAGCTGATTTGAAACTGCGCTGCGCAATCGTTTTTAGCAATTTTTTAAAATTTTAAAGAAATACAAAAAATAATTGAAAACTCAGTTCTAAAAAACTTTTTGAGGTAGTTGTATTTTTTAATTATTGGTCAGAACTTCGTTATTTTTACTGAAAATGTTCCCTAAATGTTAAGCTAGGGCATGGTTTGCTGACTTTTTAAAAAATGCGTGTGTATATTTTAAAAATATTTTTTTGCGATTTACGCTAATTTTTGGCATGACCATATGGACGTAACCGCTACGCTGTGGCGCGCGCTAGTTTAAACGATATTTCAATGGCGTTACGTACTATGTTTGAATAGCTCGAAATCGAGTTGCTTATTTTACATTGACGTTTTCCTAAAACATTTAGTTTCAGAGCTATAAAAATTGCTGACATATTTAGCATCTTCGAGGCAAACTTTTGAAATGTTTGAGTTTCGTTTTGCACACGATTACATAAATTGCATAAGACATGGAACACGAAGTAACGAACGTTTATTTGCTCGCTTTTCCGGTCGGGCGTCAGAGTAGCGATGTTTCGCTAACAGATATAGCAAATAACAACATTTCGTTTGAAATAAACTGTAGGATGATTGACCAGTGACCAGTGGCGACCAAATATGGTTACTCGTAACACTTCCGCATTTCACAACGTTGTATAAAAACAAGATAAAACAAAGGAAAACAATTCTGAATGTCATAAAAAAAAAAAAAAAAATGCCCTTTTTCTTTTTGACTGAAATAGTATGTAGAATTTATTACGCATTCAAAATCAAACAGAATTGGAATAAGAATGCGCCCATCCAAAACCGATTTTTTTAAATCACAATATAACATTGTTACCCCACATCTGAAATGATGCAAAGCTCGCTATGAAACCTCGACTAAAAAAGAAAGGTGACATAGCGGGGTACGGAACATACACGCATTTTTCAATTCTAACGGATCTGAGCAGCGGTAATCGAAACATATTACGCTATTCTCCTATGTGCGATGCGATTCAAAAACACGTAAAAAAACGCACGCGTGTCGTGGGGTGTGGGGGTGGAGGAGAGGGGGATTTTACGATGCTGCTATACCGCAAACACTGATTGAATGGAGGCAAAATATTGACATTGCCTAATTTTACCTTGTAATTGATTATCGGTACGTGGACACACGTTTCCGTTCGAGTGTTTGGAAACTTCACATCAGCGAATATATAAACAAACGAGTTAGAAGAGCCATTTTTACCCGACTGTCAAGGAAGGGTTATGTTTTTAGCGCGAATCTTGTAAGTACGTATAATTGTAATGTGTCTATTACCTAAAATGGCTGGATAGATTTCGACATCTAGGCCCGTATTTATAATCAGCTCTCAAGAGCGACAGCGAGTTTGAGTTCGTATCAGAAATGACATTTCAGTCCAAAACGACCTGTCAAATCCATACTTAATATTGCTCTCAATCTTGAAATCGCTTTATAAATACGAGCCTTACTGTACCTATCGTTTGATTCGTCTCAAACACGAAACCGAGTGTTCTTAGATAGGTGTTATGTTTAAAAAATCAATATGGCGGATATATAAATATGGAATATAGGACAGCGCCTTATAGGTGCGTGTTTCGGTAGACACATACAAAATTCTTGTTGAAATGTTTCTGTAAAGTCGTATACGTAAGTATAACACCTATAACACTCGGATACAGTCGTCGGTGCTATTTCATACGTCTAAACGAGAACTCCGCATACGTTTTACACTTCAACAATTCTCGCGATAAACTTTATTTATCCGGACTTGAACACTGAGTTAATATTTCGATAAAAGTCCTAGCTTTATGTTTGTGTTCTCACACGTATAAGTAAAACTTACATTTTGTTTGTTGCACATAAGTTTTGTATCTGACCTTAAACAATAATATGTAAAAATGTTAGCTAACCAGACTCTATTGTATGACCCTAACCTATCGCTCAAACTGAACAAATTTTCCAAAGAAACATAGGTCGATACACGAAAAAAATTTGGTCATCCCATACAAATTGTTCTTGTTGCTGAGTCATTTTGTGTCAGAGGCTATGTAAGGTCTCATTTGCATTTCGCAACGCAAGAAATTATGAATCTGTCAGATTACATTTTCCTTGATAATAATAACTACTTATTCAATCTCACACAACCCGAGTAAAACGCATCGCCAGCTCTCCTGGAGGTATTTTTCTTCGTCTACTCAATGAGATTCGTGACCGACCATGCCTAGATAATGTGGAGGTCGTGAGCTGTGATGAGTCTCTATATTTCATGACCTTTGCATAAGCCAGTGGTCCTGGGCACAAATATACTTGTGGTATTGGCGTGCTCGAGTGGAATGACTTATTCACGCCAAGTGGAGCGGCGCCAGCTGTTGACGGCCGTAATCCTGTCACGACGACCTTCAAGCCCTTGCGGTCAGCACGACTGTGGACTTGCTCTTCAACCTTGTAGCGTCCACAATAAAAGGTCGCAAACGTTATTATTCGCTACAATAATGCGATCTTCCATTTTTTTACGTATGGTCTTTGGTAGTGTTAAAAATTTGCTCTTAAACCCGAACAAAGTTATGTGATAAACAGACAGAATAATTTAAGGTAGGAAAGCCAGATATGACGACAAAAATATGATGGGGGTTCTTAGTTAATTTCGGAACCCTAAAATGCCCGAGTGCGAAAGTTCCGTACAAAAATACAGATTTCCGAGATTTTCCGTGGAGAAAACAGAGTCAATTTTGCCCAGAGGATAAACACTTAGAAGATTAAATTTCATTCGGTGCATGTAACTACACCTGCGGCCCTGGTAAAAGTGGCTCGGAATGAAACCCGCACACCAGACACTGAAAATAGTAGGTAAAATATACATAATATCTATACTACTATATCGCTTTCTGCCCATGGTTCCATTCCACCCACGGCTAAATAGTTTTCCTACTGGATATAACTATTTTTCTATGTTAAAAGTCGCATAAATTTCCAATTTCAGGGCCCAAACTAACAAAAATAGAAATATCTGTACAATGGGCACAACCATCCAAACATTTTATGGCAAATAAACGTTTTTATTATTTTATTATTTTTATTCGTAGGTATTTAGCAGCATAGAATATACCTAGTAGAGATTACTTGATTCGTGAATCATGCAGTAGATTTGGATGTAGTAACTATTGCAATTTTGACAATAGACTGACAACTTATCACTACTGCAATACAGTCTCACCAGATCTGCTGGTTCCCTTCTTATCCCGTAGGGCTAACATACCTTCTTTAGAGCCTTCCATTGACAAAAAAATAAGAATGTATAGTTAATGTAGGCGTGATTGTAAGTTCAAGAATCTACATAAAAATATTCAATAAATTCAATTTCCATTTTGAAAATCTCTCGTTCAGTGGAGCGACAATATTGTTCTTCGTGAATATCAAGAAGAAGGCTGTTTCCTGAAAGCCTTTCTTTATTGCATGTTCCCCTGTGTGCCCCTGTGTGACCTGTGTAGTCGACTCTGTTATCTGTATAGTCCAACACGTTAGTGAAGTGTCAGGCCGGACGCCCATCGGACGGTCGGGCGCTATAGTCCGGTAAATCTAGTAAAGTTTGTATGGAACAAGTGAGATTAATAAGGAATATCCAAAGAAGTATAACTGATGAAAATAAAGAGACTACAGAAATCAATGAATATAATTATGACCATAAATGACCGGCATTGACTTTGGCTTACCATTTGATCTCGCAACTTCTTACGGTCTAAAGTACAAAGATCGCGATGCTTGGCAGAAACTTTACAAAGATGTTTTTGATTGGTTTATTTTTTCTCATGTGAAAACTTTTACTAGATTTACTGGACTACTAGAACGCTAGCGACACGGCCGTCCCACCTGCATGACAAACACACCGAGAAATTGTTCTACCTCTGTTTACATATTACCGGTCTGCTGGTCCACTGACCTGATACCACTCCAACACTGTAATTACAAGAATACACGGACCTATCTCGTTTGCTGAATTAAAAATCAAGTAGTTAGATAGGTTCTGTCGTAAAGTTTCAGTGCACTATGCGAAAGTGGTATTCGATAAAAACCCAATCTTCATAAAGTTCACAGAAAAAAACCTTCGCCCGCTCCAAAGGACCCTATTATTGTCCACATAACTACATAATCCTTGCAATACAGCGTAAAAACACGTCCAAGAGCTAAGTGTGTTTCTCTTTGCTTTGCGCTTTTTGTTGAAAAATAAACAACAAACGGTGTTCGTAGCTCCGAGTTCGGGGCTCAGGTGTTCCAAAGTCCTCCCTCCATTTCTCAAAGTGAATCCACGTTGTGGCCCGTATTTTATAATGACACTGGGATCTGGGAGTTTGCTCAAGCGACGTATGCCGCGTTGCGCCGTTGCCCACTCAAGGATTACCTCCACCCACAGCTCCAAGGGCTGCCCATTGCTTCCTTTGTGGCCGCTACATTTCCGCGCTGGGAATTTTCAGATATGAAAAAGGGAGTGCAAATAACCGGCCAAGTTTGAGTCCGACTCGCATAATATTATGTACAAGGAATAAATTTTTAATTGTAGTCGCATTTTATGTCATTATTTGTTGTTATTGCGGCAACAGAAATACTTTGTGAATTTTTTATTTCTGTGCACATTATAACGGTTCATGAAATACGGGCTAAGTCCGCTGACACACGGATGGACGGACAGCCGAGGCTACGGAACTCTAAAAATGAGCGCTAGTGGGATGTTTGTTCACGCACATCCACGCCGCAGTTGTACTTTGACTGCACCGATCACAAAGTCGTTCGTAGCTTGTTCGTAGCTCTGCTACGCGCTACGCCGATTTACTGCTACAGATAAGCTACAGCTACGAACTACAGGGCATGATACACAACACAACATTGGTGGTCGGATACCAAATGGGATGTAATTATTTAATATCTGCGTTATAAAAAAATATCACCAGTCATAGGGTCAGTTCACACCAGAAAGCGACGCAACGCAACGCGGAGCGAAGCTGCTTGAAGATGCATTCTCATTGTGTGACATCTCTTGTTGCAGCGCGTGGAATATTCGAGCTCTGTCAATGAAATGTTTATCTTTTTGCAAAGTTAATACTGAGTTAATACATACATACATACTATCACGCCTGTATCCCTAATGGGGTAGGCAAGCGTCAACGGCCCAAAAAAATTGAATAACGCTCTTGAAAAGTACGCGCCGCGGCACGTCGCGTCGCTAAATTCTTCTCGCGTGATCCAAATTTTAACATGATTTATGATTTATTTAAGTGCTTTATCATGTGCGTAGCATTTACAGAGGTTTCTGTAGTATTTACATGATCAGTCATACATAAAAAACCTACTGATACCTAATTTAATTACAAAAGAAAACATACGAAAGGTCACGTGTTGCACGGCACTTCTCTCGCCCCAGCTAGGGGATGAGGGGAAGGGCGGGAAAGGTGGCACAGGTGAATAATACACATACGAGGTAAGCGAAATAATTAGCGTACAGACCGAGCACTCCACTACGCCCAAGGTTTTTCCACGTACATTAATTAATCCATCTGTTGTACAACACCTGGGACTGCTGTACCTACTCAATGGTGCCAATTTGAAAACAAACACATTGGCCCGTATTTATAATCAGATCTTGAAAGTGACAGCGCGTTGGGGTTCGTATCAGAAATGTCATTTCAGTACAAAACGGCCTGTCAAATCCGTATACTTAATATTGCCCTCAATCTTGAGATCGCTTCATAAATACAAGCCTTAAATAAAAACATACCTTTCATTTTCTGTCCTGAGTGAACAGAAAGGGACGGCACTATATATGAACTAATGTTGTTCCTGTCAGTTGCAAATCGTTAAGAAATTTCAAAAGAGTTTGTTTGGTATCCTCCCACACACACCAAAACTTATTATCCATAGATTCTTGATCAACAGATTACATTCTGTTCACTCATAGCAGAAAATGACATATATTATAAAGTTTATTTTTAGTTAAACCGTGTGTCCGTCGAATCGGGGTCAATATTTAATTATCTGTAAAGTACACAAAGTTGTACCTACGAAGTGCATATTCCGCACGGGTACTAAGTGCACGTGCAGGTGCACACATCCTTTGGCAAGTTTGTTTGAAACAAAACATATTTTAATAAAACTTCGAAAAATTTATTAAATTTTTGACTTATTTTGGTTATCATGTAAAATCTTTTTACATTGTAGTATGATTATTTAAAAAATACGAGCATTAAAATAGATGCAGATCATTTTGAGATCATCAAATAAATAGGTATATTTTCTAGCAATTTCTTTTTAACGTGACTATGATTGGATTTTATATTTCCAATTCGGGCTCAAACTAAAAAACAAAACTATTATTCAATAGGTACCTTATATAAACATCTTCTTTCAAGACTAGAATTTTTCGAGTGTAAAGTTTTCCGATACTTTGAGAAGACTGACTAAGTCGATAGACGTACATTATGTAAAGTACAGAGTAGGTACTTTAGTTCTATGCAAAGTGCGTCATTGAAAAGGAAAAATCTTTGTTTAAAGTTCTTATTTTCTCACAGAGAAGCTTATTCTAAATGAGACCCATTATGCTTGGAAAAATGCGTATTATTTTCTTGGAATTTTTGTTATTTCTATCAATATTATTTTACGTTTGTAATCCTGTTATGCGATAATGATACATTATAATATAAATGTAGGAAAAAGACAGTCTTTCTTCTACGTTTGTGGGCCGAGCACTGAGCAGTAAATCTTGGGCTTTTGATCCAGGAAAATAAACTCTCTTCTGTCATTTTAGCTTGACCTTATTGAGCATTGAAAGACGAAAATATATTCAAGCACTATGCTTGCTATGACACTATTATACTGTTCAGTGACCTGAAGAGGTCTGGTTTGGCAGCAGATTCCCATAGAAAACTGGTCGGCATTGATATACGTAGTCCACGTTCTAGCCACCTTTCGCGGGTTTCGCCAAGTTCGGTGTGTGTTCGTGAAATATATGTAGCTTGACTTGCGGAGCAATATGTTCCCCGTCCCAGTGACTCGCCCTCGCCCGCGAGTAAAATATTCACGAGCGAGTAAGAGCAGACTTATTATTATAAACTATTTCATGGCAACACAGACTCCCCGGGGTGTAAGCTATACTCGCCTGTTATACCACTTATAAGGGTGTTTCGGAATTGCATAAAAGCTTTTAGCCATGTTTCATCTGGTACAGGCGGATCGATAGTCCTTCAGTTTTACGCGTTCCTTGAGATACATTTTTGGCAGTCACTCAAGTAAAAACAAAAAGCGAAAGTGTTATTTATATCATTAATTTGGAATAAATTATATGATTAACTGATTTTAATGTACCTAATATAAGTCGACGTAGGTATTTATTTCATTAAGTAAAACATGTTCTTTAACAATCTTAAAGACATTCTTGAGTTATCAAGTAGGGTTGGTTAGACCAAATGGGAATGTACTAAACCGGACCCTTTGTGGTAAATACCAAGTTAGATAATGAGTATTTTCACCGAAGACCTCAGTTTGGTAATTTGGACTCGTATACTGGGGTGGAAACCCTTAACTCTTACATTGAACTTTGTAATTTAATGGTCTTCGTAGGAATCAGATTGCTTTTCAGGCTAAATTAGTCACATGTTGGAATCCTTTGTGAGAACTTCTCGTTCATGTTTTTTATACGAATGGTTTGTTTTTACTTATACCAGCGGAGTAATTACAGTCCCGATATGAAGCTCAAAGGACAGTACGAAATGGAAAACTAACAAGAGGACCATAATCTATATCGATACCGGTGAAACGTCTGAAAAAAGAACCATTAAAAATCACATTCAGTACAGTTTGGTAATGTTGCAGTGCAGTGTTAATGAACTGCTTTTAAGAGGAGTCTTCAAGCTCACCTTTCCACACAAAAGGCGATAACGGTTTCCACCCAGTAAACATAGTCCGATTCCTATAATTTTTGAATATGATGTAGACATACTTAAAACTAGGTTTGTACGTTTTTATTTTTTAGAAATATTACATTTATAAAAAGATATGACCTCTTTTTCATTCCCATACAAATAATATGGAGGTCATATCTTTTCATAACTGTAATATTTCTAAAAAACAAAAACGTAAAAACCTAGTTTTTAAGTGTATCCTACCTACACCATATCCAAAAATTATAGGAATCTGAATATGTTTACGGAGTGGGAACCGTTATCATCTTTTGTATGGAAAGGTGAGCTTGAAGACTCCTCTTAAACGATACGATGAGAAAAAGCCAAAGTAAAATCCTTCCGACCGTCTGCAGTTATTAGCAAATAGCATCTGTTCGGCAAATACTTAAGCTGCAAAGCCGTGTGTTTCGAGCCGTAAAAGTGCCTTTCTACAGCTATACAGTGCGATATCCCCATTACACGTAGCAATCAATCGCAGCTGTGCAAAGTCTCATTTTAAAGCCTTCTTTATTAGTAATGGAAGTCGGAAATCCATTTTGGGTAATTGCAACTGACGAGAAATTTGCTGCGAGAGCGAGCAGGCTTGCTTGTACTGATAACCTTATCAACAGTGTAAGAAAATCAGTTTTTTAACGTTAATTATTTTAACGTTACGTTTAGAGTCAGTTTATCCTTTGAGAAGTCAATACCCTCTTTGTAGCCCCGTTTCTGCGGCATCAAACTTTGAGAGTCATTATCATTTCAAACAAGACCGCATATAGTTTTTAGATAATGTTGTTCCCTTTCTACCATTGTGTTTCATTTTTTACTACAGCCTCAAGCTCGTTTTACAAATGTGAAAGTGTTCTTGTGTTGTCTTAAAGCCCGTTTTATGCATCGTTTTAACTTACCGCCGCTAACGGGGCGACATTACGGTAAGACGCGGCCTGCGCCGTAAAGGCTCCTACACACTATGCCGAGCGCGGCTCTCGCGGCACGTCGGCTTCCTTTCAAAGACGCGCGGCACGTGCTGCAAGGCTGGCGGCCCGTGCAGGCCGCTAAGCCGCCGGGTTTTCCGGCGGCATAGTGTGAAGGAGCCCTAACACTGCTAGATGCTACTCTTAGCGCCCGGGAATATGTCACTTGTCACTGGCGGTGTACTACACTACACCACGATAAATTCACCACTCTTCCCGTCCCGAGCATTTATTAACCAGACTTATAGATTTCCGTAGAAAGAGGATAGAAGGGAATGATGGAATTGATTAGATGTCGTAAGGCAATTTTGAAAATTGTTCAAAATTGTGTTTGTTTTTTTTTTATGATATTAGTTAAGCTTATTGTGTTCACTGTAGAATTTGAGTGTTTTTCCATTTTTGCACTAATCGGCTCGGCAACGACACGGCACGAGAAGCAAACGTGTACATGAAAATATATGGCACCGGGCCCCGGTAATGTTTCGGCTAGAGGAAAATTGTGCAGTTACTATTCCGTACTATTGCGACTGAGTTTAGTTACTATTTAAAGACTAGCACACTGGCGATTTGATTTGAGCGCATGATGAATAAACGATTCAATGAAAAAAAAAACATCTTGAGTTTATGGCCTACAATTGTAACATTTATAAATATTCTATTTCATAAATAAGTATGCTAAAAAAAATGTGGACGTGAAGCTGTTTTTATCAGTAAATTTCTTATTCCTCCTAAACTACGAGCAGTGGTTTCAGGAAAATATTTGTATTATATTTACCTACAATCGCAACATAGTTTTTTAAAATCGAACTTGTAGTTTTTATGGAATAAGCTTTTGTGTGTTTTCCGCATATTTTTGACGCGGCCACGGACGTAATCGCCACTCCGCAGCGCGCGCCGACTTGAACGATATTTCTAGGGCATTACGGGCGATGGTTGCATATCTTGAAGTCTAGTTACTAATATTATTAGGGTATAAACCCCCTTAAGAGCACGTTACCCTTTGGCAAATAGTCTGCATTTTCTCACGAGGAGAGTATGACACAGCAGTTGAATTAAATAATGGATTGGTTTACACGGCCGCCGGCTTATTCAATTTACTCGCGTGTCCCGAACGGAGTAACGGGAAGTACGGCACGCCACTCGCTTTCCTTTCAAGATTCCCACACCGACGGTATTATAAGCACACTGTATTCTTTTACGGTTCCTTATTCCAACAGTGAAACGAGAAAGAGGAACTTCGTATAGTACGGGGCGGTGAATATCGACATTTAGAAAAAGATAATGACGTTTGTTGAAATATAATAACGTTCTACAAAACTGAACTTAACCGATGTGCAATATTCATTGCCCTTTACTTTAACTGTATTTTAAATCAATTTATGATCTACAAAGTAAAGTATGCTATTTTGAACGTATTTACTTTCTCCGGGTTAAATTATTTGAAATCAAGAGCAATATATATTCATTCATTAGATAGAACGAGATTATTAGTTTAATTCAAGAATTATGGAATAAAAATGGAGCCTTTACCCCTCATAACTATTAAAACCATCTAAAATACTGCAATGAATCAAAGGCAAGCATTAATCCAAACAATAGCTAAACACAAAAGCACTTTCACTAATTAAAAGCAAATAGGCGAGCACGAATTTGAATATAAATTTTATTCTAACAACCTTCAAACTATTCGAAGGTAAGTACACATTTGCTAGGGGAAACAGGGGCTCGTTGGCTCGCCATATTAATGGTATCGCCCAAGGTATGCCTGGATTTTACACATTAGAGGTATTATGTGGCTGTTTGCAAATGATAAATGAATATAGGCTGGGAGTACGGGTCGGTATTAAGAGTAAGCGACTACGCGCAGGTAGGTCTGTTTTGTATATTTTGTACCGGCTTTGTGCGGCTTAAAAATAAGCGCGCTTCGGTAAGCTGAAAATTTATCTATGTTTTAATTGTCACACCCGGCTAAATGCTGTTAATTGATTACAAACTGTACAATCTTTAAATCGTGTAACTGGGTTAATGTCGACAGTTACTCGAAGTAAGTAAACACAAAACATCTAGGTACTGTAGGTATTTATTAATTATGTATTATATTTAATGACTTAATTTAGCAGTGGACGTATCACAGCGGAAATGCCTTTATGAGTCGAAGAAATATTGACAAACGTGATACGTCTAAATAGACGTCAATAACCTCTTTGTAGCCCCGTTTCCGCGGCATCAAACTTTGAGAGTCATTATCATTTCAAACAAGACCGCGTACGAAGGGAAATCCCTCAATTTCATTTTTCAATTTCTAGTAATTTATTTTTCAATTTAACACTGACCCCTATTGAATCTAACCGAATTCAACAGGCCGTCAAATGACTTCCGTCATCTCATTCATGACTTGATGATTGATGATGATGAATGATGGCAATCAGTGAAATCAATGGCTTAACATGTCTATGCGAAATATAGACAAAGCTCTGCTGGCACATCATCCAGCACCTAATTAATCTAATGCTCTTTTAAACTAACATACACTTTTTCACCCAAATCGATCTTAAAATAACAAAACTTTTATCAGGTAAATTCAGTATCAGTAATAAATTGTAGAGAAACATAACGACGTTTAGATATTATTAATGACCACCAACTTACTGTTTTTCTTACTCACACTCCACCCTCCCCTTCCCCTGGGGCCCCGTCGTCCCCCCAATTTAATGTCCTCTAATATTGTGCGGCGGAGTGGGCAGTACCAGTTACCAGTCACACTATGCATTACTGCAAGTACCAATAATTACTTACTACGGTTCACGCATAGCATTCCTACCAGACGATAACTCATACGTTAGCCGTATAAATTATACGAGCACAATCTTGGGGAGGAGGGGAAATAGCAATTAGACCACAACCTGGGTTATTTACTGGCACATATAAAATGTACTATTTGGCATTATAAACGGTATATTAAGATAATAAATAGCAATCAAATCGAAATATATTAATGATGTGTATTTAAAATATCATAAACGAGTTTTCCGGACTGGCTCGCGACTTAATGAGATTTCCCATATTTTCCCGTGTTAAAATTCCTGTAAAAAACTCACCCAATAGAATTTCCAGACACCAACCTATAACAATGTGAACACTTGAAAAAAAACCTGTATTCCTACTAACTAGTAGGGCTACGCCGGTAGGATTACTTAAAACAGGGGAACACAGCAAGCTTTTTGTCGCCGGAAAACTTAAAAGGAAGGTAGCAAGAATATTTTGAAAAATTAGTCTTCATTTCTATTAAAAATACAAAAAGAAGGATGTTTGCTCCACTTTATGGTCTTAACAAGCGAAACAGCTTTTAATATAATTTGGTAGAGTACAGTTAGACCGCAGTCAAGAGCTGCTCTTGTGGCTATCTTCTTATCTTTGTTTTTCTTTTCTATTTATCCAAAAAAGGAGATGCAATCAAATATTGTATAATTTAATTAATTTAGATAGAAAGAATGAATATATGACACAACATACATACATTACATATCGCAAACAATTACAAATGGTTTCTTTCAAAAGTTACCTACCTAGATTTTTTCGACACACAACAATTTTTTTAATGCAACTGTTGTAAAAATCGGTAAACTTTTAGGATACCCTGGATTAATCTGGAATAATTGATGATACAATCCGCTTCAAACAAAACCGAATATTTAAAAAGTAAACCCCCAAAATTATTTGTTATTTTCCGACTGTTGTATTTGTCCTGTGTGTAAATAAATAACGTAGGCAGAGACTATAAGGCCTTTGCCCAGTAGGGGGGGGGATTTCCAAGAGCATTCTTTCGCGAGCAACATGTGTCCGCATAGGTAGATAATTTATGCGCGCGCATGTTGCTCGCGAATGAATACTCTCGGTGAGGACGCACCTAAAGGCTTAACTTTCTAATATTTTATAATTACAATATAGGATATGAGAAAAACTTCGTTACTACGTGCAATGATGCTAATGTTACTGATGATTAATGATTTGTTTCGAGCTGAATACTTAGTGCAATTTCTGTTGTGCAGACGTACCCTAACGAGCGCGCATCGCGTCGGGAGTGCCCAGCTCCAGGGCTGTTCACCTCCATCAAGCTGCCTGAAGCCGAGCCCCCAAACGGAGTGGCGCCCCTGCTGGACTTCCCGCGGGGGCGCATGCGACCGGTCACCTTCCTTGGCGAGGGCCCACATGGCACGGTCAGTACTCTTTCTACTTTACTTCTTCTTCATAAAGACAGCAACAAACCTGCCTAACGTTTGGCTCCGTTCAACACACTGTAAATGCTTTTTGCATTGCCTACAACATACCTTCAGTCGAGCGGATCCTCTCGCGAGTGCGCTTTACCCCTAACACTCTGTATAGTTACCACTAACACCCAGTATTAACATAAACACCTTGTATAGCGCCAATATTATTGACCGGCATTTAGCGCGCTGCCCAAGAATCCGCGTAAAATCGATTGTTCGGTGTGAAATTGGTGTGTCGTATACGGCCGAAGATTCGGCCGCCAATCGTTACGCTGGTGTGTTGCTACCCTAAGGTTCGTTTACGGAGAAGCGATTGGAATAAAACCATACCTGACCCGTCGAGAAACGCCCATCTTCTGCCATCATAACGAGGCAGAGTGGTTGACAGGATCATGTGTACAGGTATTCTACTTCAAATGTTTTCTATTTTCTTACTTCATCTTCTTTTGAATTGTGTTTTCGCGGTCTAGTGCCAGGTAGGCATGCCGGTACATTTTACCTTACCGTTACGCTGTATATAATATGCACAATATTTTCTATGGTTCCGATTAGTAAGTAAGATCTCTTCCTTTGTAGTTTCATTGGATCACTTTGGGCCACTTCATGGATAATAATGAAATAAGCTACAGATTTTTACACTACACAATAAAAATGGTATATTGCTGATAATATCAATTTAATTATACATCAGAGAGTACAACGTTATTACTAAAGAAAAATACGATACAAACGGAGAGGGAGAGAGACGGTGACCCCCGCTCCGGTTTGTTTCTGGCGCAAAGTTTATCCATAGCTGTCCAGCGCGGAAATGCGGCAAGCATTTTGGGTTCCTTTGCTCTAGGAATGATTCGTGGTGGAATTTTTGATTTTTTGGTTTTAAGTTATAATTTTGTTACTATTTTTATTATGATTCTTGACATGTTCGTGTATTTTAAATACAAACGTTAAATAAATAAAAGATGCTTTTTAATCCCAAAACTGAGATTCATAGCGTTCAGCGTCTTCAATGATACGCACCACTGGGGAAGACGGCGCCTGCGCCTCGTCCTCTTTTATCGCGTGCCTCTCTTCCTCCTCCTGCGCAGGTTTCTGCAGTATGTTAACACTATCCTGCATTAGGGTCATGTCTACTGCAGGTCTATCCTCAATCTTGACTGCCGGCTCTTTGTCAGGTCGCCGCGCTGTCTCGCTCACCCGTGCTATTTCGTCGTCATTCAGCACCTCATCCGTGTTTAGTTTCCGAAGCATGTTTTTCAGCTGGTCTTCTTTTCTTTTTCGCTCTTCATCACTATCCACTAAACAAAATAGAGATTAACTTTTAGTTCGTATATTTAGAAGCACTTTTTTTGTGGTTGTACACACATTTCAATTGTTATTTCGATCTAGACATTCATCACGATAATAATTACAGTTAACTCGCTAGTTCAAAGCGGCTAAAGCTTAATGGTCACGAATGTTACATTTACGATATACAGAGGCCATAGGTAGATAAATCATGGATGACTGTATTAAGGATTAAAGTTTTCAAACTACGAATAAAACACCGTAAAAGTAAGTCGTCGGGTCCGTTAGTATCTGAGGCCCGTATTTATAATCAGCTCTCAAGAGTGACAGCGAATTTGGGTTCGTATCAGAAATGTCATTTCAGTACAAAACGACCTGTCAAATCAATACTTAATAGGTACTTATTGCTCTCAATCTTGAGATCGCTTTATAAATACGAGCCTGAAAGTGGACTCCCTCTCTTACCTGGTAGAGAAAACGGAGGTTATGCTTGATAAATTTATACAGGGGCAAGCAAAAAGCATCTTGCTCCGATGCTTAGCAAAACACAAAAAAAGTTGCTACAAAACAATAAGTAGGTACTTAGTAGGTACTTACATTCTTCGTCGACTTTTTCAGCATCAGTTTTCTGTCTAATTTTTCCAAACCACGAATCCATTTTAAGTATTGTTTGGGGAGACGGATATTATTTCATATTATAATATTTTGCCTTGTTATTTGCTAATGCAATCTGCAATCACTGTAATTTTGGATTTTCTTACAAACTACTTGACGTATTTCAAATGTCAGATTATAGTTTTATTCTTCTATCAATCGGAGCCATATCTGAGCATCCATCAAAGAGTTTTGAGATATCGCAGTCACCTCGAAATGATTTTGTACAAATTATTTTATTAATTATGATCATGAAAGGTTTTCACTACGAAATTCTGCTATTTACTTACTAGGATTACAATCGCACATATTAAATCTCAGTATTCAGATTATTTTTTTACTGAATTCTTCTTCTTTCTCATGACATTCAAACTCGATTAGCCGATCGTGAAACCGCTTGTCGGAAAGCTAGTGTTGGACTTAATAAAAGAAAACCACGCGCTGAAATATTTGGACACAAACTGGCCACAACATGATACCTGTGTTGAAAAGTTGAAAAACTGGACGTGATGGGGGTCTGTATCGATTCCGGCCGTCAATCACCGGCGATTAAGCCGTCGGCCTCTCCCCTCCTTCCCTCCCTCTCCCCTCACCACGTGACAACTCTAATTAACCTCCCCTATACAACCAGACCAACAATCGTCATATTTGATACTAGCTTTTCGTGTCACCCGCAGCTTAGTGAGTTTTCCCATGAGAATAAGATATTTTTTCGGCAATAAAAGTTACCTAATATAATACTATCATAGATTTCTAAAAGAGAAAGAATTTTTAATATCGGTCAAGGGCTAAACTATTCTATCATACATATCTACATAGCGGTATTCTTAAAAAAATAACGTTTTTGACGACTGTAATACGTTTTGAATTATTCCATTTTGAAAGCGGGTATGATGATTGCTGTTAGTTCATAGTTTTTTTTCTTTCATCAGCAGCAATCCTATCCTATAGGGCGATCGGGCCTTAGTTGATCATGTGGGCCGAGTACGGATTGGTCGACTTCACACATAACCTTTCAATTTCTTATACATTTTTCTTATATAAATGACCGTAAAATATCCGTATTTACCAGCGTATTCGGTAAAATTACGTAATTTGGCATCCCTAGGTACAACATGGTACAACCAAGGGGTACAAGTACAACTGACCAGAGATCAGTGACCACTGACCCATGCGGCTGACCTATTCACACATTTAACGGGTGCTGTCAACTCGATTGGAGATATTCACTGAGCTGCCAAACCACCTAGCACCTCGATATTGGAATCCCTTTCAGCATTAATCAATCAATCATTCCGCCTCAGCCGAGAGTTATGGGGATAAATCTGTGGCTTGCTAAGTGTTATTTTTAACGCTACTTAATAAAACATTCGATGGCAGCTAATCTTACTTAGGTACATTTTTGTAAACTTAATACAATGTGTTTATAGATTTTTCTAGAACCGATTGTAAGTCTTTTAAACTTGCATAAACTTGGAATACTGATAATGAACATATTTACTAAAACTTAGAAGCACTATGTCGCAAGTAGCTACAGAACAAACTGGATTAAACGTAGCATTGGGTCCGAGTGTTTTACACAACAATATTTTAGTACAAGCACGTACAATCTAGTCACTAATGGATATTAGGACGAGCCAGTACAGTTATGTAGTAAACTTAAATGCGGTATTCTGCGAGTGAACTGAACACGACACCTTTATTGGATTCGATTCGACTAAGTTCAAATTAAACGCTCACACAGTAGTTTCGAACTGCTGCATTGGCGTCCCTGCAGCCCTCGGCATTTCCGACTGTGCACTTAAACTGTGATCAAATCACTTAAACTGCATTCTTGCGATCCAAATTGTTTAAAACCCTGCAATTCAAAGTTATATTTTAGAATTAATGCCGATGCTTACCCGAAATTTAATTTTACCGGTATTTCGCGGTGGTTGCACGTAAATCCACGTGAGTATAATAACCTTTTTGTGCTGACCGTCACCCACAAAATTGATGTATGTTTATAACGGACATTACACGAATATACTACCTGCTAAATGTGTGTACGTATATGTGTGCGTAAGAAGAGATGAGGTCCATTAATTGCGAGATGGGCTGCGTTCTATTAACTGCGGTAAATAAAACATATCAATACAGCCGCGTAGCCCGAGCCCACAGCCATTGCACAGATGATATTATTAATGAGTGGATAGTGGAATCATTAGTGACTGTCTACACACGGGGTGACAGTATCTATTAAAGAAGTAGCTACTACTTGAATTAACTTCACGTGCTAATTATGATCTATACTGCGGCTATTCTTTTTGTGTGTTGTGTTAGGTGTAATGTTGACAAACCGCTCGGTCCTCGCCCGCAGTGTAGCGCCACGCTACTCAGCAAAGCTCGCAAGCGCCGAACGTTGAAGGGTGTCGTAGTGCTCTGGTCCACAAAAATGCTCATAAAAATTGATTACTAGCCGTAGCAAGAAAATGCAATATGCTCACACTCGCCCGCTGCGGCTCCCTCCACCCACACCCTCACCCCGAGTCGCCTTAATGGCTTCGGACGCTTTTTATATTTTTTATTATTTTTACTACGTACGTAACCTACCACCTAGCTACTCAATGTGCACACGGCACAGTAACTAACATTAAACACGAAAGTGCTTACTCAAACTATAAATTAGGTTTTACGGTTTTTCAAACTTAGAAACGGCAGTCGTTCCACTTGGTAGAGTTTTTTTTATCAGTATTCACCTATTTGCTTCAGGTGCAGATCTATTCTTTTATTGCGTATTTATGGGGTTGTAACCTGCCTGGAACTCAATTCTAAAATTACTTAATGAAGAAGCTGTAAAAACTCTGTCCAGGACGTTATTTCTTTTCATTCAGTTTCTTGTACCTACCTACAAGTAGGTATCTTATGATTAGAATATTCTGTATGAAAAAGAATCATGAATATATTTGCATTTATAATTAATCACTTATCGTAGCCCTCACTTTCCAAACGGAAAGTCAAAAGGGGAGTCCAAACCGCTCCATATTTCTCGTTAATGGATATTAAAAATAGGTACAGCTACCTTTAACATAATAAAAATAGGTTCATCATAGGTTCAAGCATGGAGAAATATAATATACTACGTACAAATTGCTTTTGTTTCATATTAATAGTGCTTTATAACACGTTGTTTATTTAACTTAGCGTTGTGCAGAGAAAGTTTGACTGAACAGAAGAAGTATAATTTTGTAATGTTACACATTTCTTCCATGCTGGAATGCAGGGATACAGGCGTGATAGTATGTAGTATATACCAAGAGTATATACTAAACAAAAAACAATAATGACGTTATTCATGACTACCACGTGGACAAAGTCGCGGGCACAGCTAGTTGAGAAATAAAAATAATTAAAGCATTGAAAGAAAAGGTGCTTTCGAATAAAATTATTCTTTTAAAATGTTTTTGTATCTGTATTTAAGTATAAAGAAATTGCTTTCCGGAACGCAATTTAAATAAGTATTTCTGCAGAAAGAGCCTGCGGTATAAAGAAACAATTGTTAGCTTTTTAATGGTGAAAGTTTTTTTTTAAATTATTTCGTAACAAACATACAAATCTTTATAGTAGGCATTAGTACAGATGTCTTTTCTTTTTAATGCCTTTTTGCTGGCTTCCAAAAGAAATAACCAGTTGGTATACAAAATCTTAGTAGAACGCAAAGTAATCCCCTACATTTAGTCACCAAATAGGTACATTACTTTTGCCAACACCAAATCCAGCGTCGTTTAGGATCATTTTTCACGTCGCCCCTTTTAATGGCTCTCCTAACCCAAATGAAATAAGGAACATTTATTTTATTTGTGCACTGCACCCCTCTAAAAGACTCTTAAGGAACAATCTTACTTGACCTAATCTAAACATGGTTCTCCACAAAATGGGGGAGATTTAAACATGGCTTGGTCCACGTGTTTATTGATGGGATAACACCCCCAACATCGATGGTAATGTTTTTTGTCTGTCAACACTCAAACAACTGCAAATAGCGGTTTTTGGAGTGAGCTATTTTTCCTTTTATTTTGTTTTGGTGACAAAAATTCTTTTGAACTGTAAATTTGTTTTAAGATTTATACCTCGTTAGGTTTAAAAGCTTGTCAATTGTAATTTAATTAACTAATTTTGACATCATTATAATACATCAACTGTTCACTACATCATAAAGACGCCATATCATGAAAATGACTAAGACTTGTAAAGTACCACAACTACTTGCAAGCAGTGTTTGTGTACAATAAAAAATTAATAAAATTTTATGAAATTGCACAAATAAACGGAAAGAAAAATACATACTTATTTCGTAAGTTCGCAAAACAAAAAATAATATTTGGTTAAATTGGAATACGAAAACTGTGTAAGCTTTCTAGCTAACGCAGTTTTTTTTTTTGTGGAAAACGGTGTCACCAGTCTGTAAAACTCCATAGTAAAAAGTTTTGTGATGTTTTGTATGAAAACGATTCCTCATTGGACCTCCGCAACCCAGAAGGGAAACCAGACCCAATCCTAGATTAGGTTACACACAATCTTTGAATTTCTTCGTAGGTGTGTGCAGGTTTCCTCACGATGTTTTCCTTCACCGTAAAAGCGCCGAATAAACGTACATATGAAATTCGAAAACCGAAAAACACATTGATACGTGGTGGGATTCGAACCACGACTTCCTGCACGGAAGGCCGCAGCCCTATCCACTACACCATCCAGGCTTCTAAATAATAATAGTGAAAACTTTGCCAGCCGCGCAGAATAATTTGTGAAAAACTGTGTAAGCTTTGCAGCTGACGCGTTATACTTAGTGGAAATCTTACCTTTATAGCTAGCGCAGAATAATTAGTAAAATACTTTGTAGCGTTATACCTAGCGCAAATTAATAAGTGAAAAACTGTGTAAGCTTTAAAACTAGCTCGGAATATTCAGTGAAACACTGTGTAGGCTTTGTGATTAGCACTGTATAGTTCGTGAAAACTGTGTAAGCTTTAAAACTAGCTCGGAATATTCAGTGAAACACTGTGTAAGCTTTGTGATTAGCACTGTATAGTTCGTGAAAACTGTGTAAGCTTTGTAGCTAGCCCGAAATATTCAGTGAAAAACTGTGTAAGCTTTGTAGCTAGCGTGGTATATTTAGGGGAAACTGTGTAGAATAGGTACGAGTACCTTAACTTTGCAGCGGACGAGTAATACTTAGTAAAAACACTGAACACGCAAACTTCGGCTGCACCCTGAAGCTCTCGGAAAAATCTTTCGCGGATATAAAATGCAAAATAAAAATTTTATGTGCTAATACTTTCTTACGGCGATTTATTATATTAAAATTATACTACTATAAACTTGGTTATTTTCTTTGCACTTTCGGTTTGTATGGATTTGATAATTTCATTGGATCGTAGAAGGTTCTACCGTTTTGACAGCAACTAAGTTAAGTAGTAGGTTTAATTAGCGGGTTGAATTGGGTTTGGAACCGTCTGTTACTGTTAGCATACCTTAATACATACAAAATGTGTAAAAGTGTACGTGTGTGAGGCGCCTAAGAGTAACATCACAGCTAAGAGGCCAGCTGACATGTTTTTTGTAAAGACTACAATTAAAGACAGTGCCCGGACCGATAGCTTAACGTGCCCTCCAAACCAGGGTATCATTTTTCTTGACAGACAATCAGGGTGATTCCTTACTTAGGTACTTAATCTCTTAAAGTAGTTATAAATTGTCAAATATCAATATCCGGATCACGAGCCGAAGGCATTATAACTGTAATGGGAGTGGATCATATACGAGAGCGAATGTTTTCTTCTGATGATGTGTCAGCCTGACTGGCAAACAACACGACTTAACTAAAATTGGTCCATACCGCAGGTCCTGCCTTTGAAATTACGGCAGTGTAGGCGTAAATATTATATTTCTGTCAATTCCAGATGTGGTAGGAAAAGGTTTTTAAGTTATCTACATCCTTTGAAACTTCTGACAGGATTAAAGTAACTCTGTCTTTACTGCTGTCTCTTTCTGTTCGCTTATGACAGAGAACTACAGGTATGGACTTATTTTAGTTGTGTTTTTACCGAATCAGGTTCTATATCTAGCAACCGCCCCAACAAATACCTGTAACCGGGAGGGATGTGTATTGTGTACCCAGCTCTCTGTACCCTCATGTCAAATAATACTTTAATTCCATCGGCAAACGAACTAGGAATACAAAAATTACAGTACCTATATCGGTATGATATTCTGCAGTTCTTTTTTATCTGGTGCTTTTATTCGAGTCGCTAGGGGATTAAAAATTTCTAAAACTCAAAGAAAACGTTTATAACTCTTGTACTTACTTGTTTCACAATATATTATTGAATCCTTAGAAAAAATATAAAATAAAAGAACATAAAAATATATAAATATTGTGAGGTTTTTCCCAGTTTGGTTAAGACATTCCGGGCTGAAATACCTGATCGCGTGCTTCAGTGGTCACATGAAGCCGTCGGTCCCGATCGCTGTCATGACAGAGGTCGTTACATAAACCATGTCAGAGACTGATTAGCTGGGCTTTTAGGTGGCTTAAAACCCTACAGGGTTCATCGGGTCGTTCGACTCGAAACCCCACTCAATATGAAAGAAGAAAAGAGCCACCGAATTTCAGGGGGTGGGTGCGGTGCGGGGACTGCTCTCAGGTTTGAGACTATGTGAGTTGAATCATAACAACGGAGCCTTTATCCAGCCCCTTCTCAGTATTAAGTTACTTAGGGACGGAAAAGTGGAAAAGCTGCCGGGCGCAACTCGGAATATTATAATATTTCATACTTATAAAGACTTTTTCATATTTTTACAATAAAGATAAATTAAATTAAAATATTAGCGCTGGCTGGCAAGTAAAGACTTTTCTAATTTTCGCACTTATATTATTTTGAATGTATTTTTTACTCAACCACGGACGACAATAATGGACGGATCACAATGAAATTTGGCACACATGCTGACCTTTAACCGTAGAAATAGAAATTATTCTCACGGAAAAGTCTTTCGGTAAACACTGAATGTATAATACGCTATTTGACCACTAGTCAAATCAGCAACTTTTTATGAAATGTCAAAAACGCTTTTGTATGAAAATACTGGGTTGTGACGTCACTGGCTTGTAAATATTGACTACTCGAATCAATAACTTCTATATTTTTAACTCGATTATGAAATCTAAATGGGCTTTTTTTTTTCAAATGATGAATGAGACCCACAGTTATTTTAGCCATCAGTTTTAGGTATAAACGTTTTGAATTTTTTTAGCCATCCAGTCAACATGCCTATTGATGTAAGTAGGATAATATTCATTCAATAACAGGTTGTATATATAATTACGTTAACTAATTCTTCTTTTTTGTAAACTTTATGATTAGAATAAGTTAATTAACGGAACTTTATGCCGTCTAAATTCTACATTGTCTATCGGATCTGTCTCGTGTATTTTTTTCACCAAACGGTGCATAAAAGTTTTGCTCGTATGCAATTTGACATAATAATATAATAGTCATAAATGTGAGACCATTTGACATTTATGAATCGCATTTATTAACTCTATCTAGAAGTATTAGAGGGATTCGAGGGTTTGTGTATTGCAATTTGTAGGCGATGAGCTGACAACCTGTCACTATAGCAATATACATAATCATCTGTAACCCTCAAAACTTGTCAGACGTGGCGGAACGACTTTTGTTTAGGTCGTTTTTGCTCTGCCTACCCCACTAAGGATAAAGGCGTGATTTGTGTATGTGTATGTATGTATCTATAGGTATATGACATTTTAGTACTTACATGTTAATAATTATTGTTTATTAAAAAAAATCCTGTACTATTATTTTGATGGTAGTATTTTACTATAATCGTTATGTAAATATTTAAACTTTAACTACCCTTTCCGCTGATTTACGAATGGACGGCCTATAGATTAACGAATAGGCGGCTTATAATAGCGCACTTGGAAACTGTAGTCAATGAAAAATTACTTTTTCATTGACTACAGTTAGTAAGCCGCCTAAACGTAACGTAACGTAACGCCTTACGTTTAAATATTTACAAAACGATTATAGTAATACTAAAATCAAAATAGTAGTACAGGATATTTTTGTGGAAAATCACGCTCCTCGGTCAACTTACAAACTAGGCCGCAGTAGGCTTTTAAGAAATATATAATATAGGAACTAGCTAACCGCCCTGCAGATTCACCCGCGACTAGGTGTATGTTTTCCTTTTCCCCGCAAATATTAACCATTTTACTATGTGATAAATCTCATTATCAATTTTCATCGAATATGAACTGCCGCGTAAGCGTAACCGCGTGAAAAAGAAACTATTAGGTACTTTTCAAATAAAATAAATGTTTGCGTCTGTATGGTACCATCTATCTACTTGTAAAATTTTATCAAAATATGTATGTGTAACAAACAGACAGGCAGAGACTTTTTCCATATAATGATTATTACTTTGGATTCTCTTCTCACTACATAACGTGCTTAAGAACTATTTCGTGGCAAAGTTCCCACGTGCCGAGGAATAAAAATGTAAATTCACTACATACTTTTTAATGTAGTTCAGTTTTAACTTTTTAAAGTTGAACAATAATGTAGGATAGTCACAAGTTATGTTTATCCTTGTTACTACCGCAGAGCTTTGGGTATAGTGGTAGAAAGAAGGTTTTCGTTTAGAAAATTGGATCATTAGGTAGGATATAATGCTTTTTAGATAACTATCTAAAAGTGAAGCCCGCATTTTGAATATGTAGAGCCCATATTAAATTTGTCATTCATCAAAGCAACATTTGAGTGATGAGCATATTGAGTATAGTGGTTTAATAAGCAACTGTGTAACATTACCCTACCTAACCTAGCCCTAACCTAGCCCTATTTTTTTTAAAACCCTAATTAAGAAAAGAGAAGTAAAAGGAATTAAGAAAGATTAAGAAAAGCTAAATGTTGAGAATTTAAAGGACGATTTTTTGTAAATGTAAAGATGAAATTTAAGATACGACAACTTTAATTAAAGTTCTTCAGTTGCAAGTAAATCACTTCAAGGAAATAATTATTAACTACACTAAAACGCGACACTAATCGTAGATAGAGCACGGATCCATCAGACACAAATCCCAGAAGGCTGGACATGGACAAGGCTGAAGACACTGTAAATAGAGGGAAAGAAAGAACTTAAAGTAACAGAATTGGTTTCAATTGAATGAGTTGAGATTAGTATTTGGTCAAATGAACGTCTAGTAGTATAATAGGACCTAAAGTTGCGAACCGCTGTTGTAACCCCTGAACTTTAATGACTCGAATGGTATAACCTACTTTGCCTAATGATAGTTAAATAGAATAGAAAATACTAAACTTACGAAAGTGATGATGAAGATGAATAGAATAAAAATAATCCTAATATTTAGTAAACGTTCAACAATAAAGATTTTAGAGGGCGAGGAAGATTAATAATCTTAGCATTCAAATATATTGTAAGAAATTTGCTGTTTCAAACAAGATAAAACTACAACAGCATTTTTGTGTTTTTGGTAAAGCCGGGGCACCGCCCTTTCCCGCCACCGTGCAGTGCTCCTCGTCAGCCAGACTCTGGACAGAGCTCCTCCAATATATTTAATCCTGATATGAGGGGAAGTATCTTTAATTCAAGTCAAAATGCAATATTTTTGTCAGTCAGTCTAGTCCTATTTTACTAAGTATACAAAAGGACAAGAGGGTATATCCATCAAATCTAGGTTTGTTCCTGAACCTAGTGTATGGTTAGGTATTCCAAATGAAAACCTTTCACATTAATTCATAATTTAATTTGAGTATAATGTATTTCATTTTTATATTTAATGATGTGGTAACTTTAGTTTTACTGTGATTTTAATATCAGGATTTCTTTTGAATTTACATTTACTGAGTTTAATGGAACAAATGAATTCACGACATCTAGATTTACTTGTTCACTAGAATTGTGAATCTATGAAAATTATATATTTGAAAACAAAAAACATTAATCTTCCATTACAAAGTCAAAAAGAATTTATTTCAAAATAAAAGAAAATGAAAATATGAAGAGAATTTACTGCAATCAAAACATATTTTAAACTTTTGCAGAATCTACTTTAAATTAAAGGTAATTATTTATTTTCAACCTTCTACTAAAAAGAAACAACAATTTTGTATTTTAAAATTGTCTAACCTAGTTTCTTTGAACTAAGTAATAAGAAATGGTGAATCGAACTGTACTTGTATAGTTTCCCATTCTTTATTTAGAGAAAACTATTAAGGCTTTGTCTTAGCTTGGCCTAGTAAGCTCAAATCCAACATCACTTTCATAAAAGTAACTTCTTTATTTATTACTTTTGACATTGCAAACTTTCTATGCAACTCCATATAAAATGTAAAAGGCTGGTAATAAACATTTGGTTAAATTGTATCAAAACAATAAGAAACTTTATACGAATAAAAGTTACGGAAATGTAACTCACTAAATGCTTAAAATTTCCACTGCTTGGCATTTGAGTATGGCCTTGAATCTAAATATGACATTCATTCTAAATCCGTTAAAAATGTTAGTTAGATAACTGTTACTCAAATGTTATTAGTAAAATATCTAATGAGAAAATATTCATAAAATGGAATTAAATGTTTCCTGAATTAGGTATAAAAAGATGTATCAAAAGATTATTAAACTTTGCATTTCTGAATTTTGAATAATATGTAGATGAACATTAAATACTGAATAAAAGTAGATATTACCTTTTCAAAACTGTAATTGTCACCCTTCTGGTTGGAACATCCACGTCTCGAAATCAAACTGGAACTGCAGTACCTAAATAATCTAAAATAATAATATCCGTTCCTATCAGTAGTAGGTCCGCCAAATTCCCGGAATGTCCACCTAATATTATTGAAGCTTCGAATTCCCGGTAGGTACACCTAATATTCTTGAAGATCCATCGCATGCCCGGAATGTCCACCTATATTGAAGATCCGTCGAATTCCCGATAGGTACACCTAATTCTGATATCAATATCCTAAACAATCCGGCTATACTACTAACAAATTAACAATAATCAAAACCACGCCTCAAATATCTGCAGGGTAAATCTAAGAACAATGTATCAACAAATTCGAACTATTTTGGAAACTATTTCTTACTAATAAAAATTGTACGATTTAAAATGGATGGGTGACCGCTGATGGATGGGTGACCGCTTCTCACGTCTGACTCGAACTAGCTTAAAAAGTAGTACAAAAGTTCCGCAACAAGATAAATAATTTCTGGATATCGACATGTCGTGCTACTACACCACCGAATTTGCTATGGAGGAATAAGTGCGTCTACATTTTTTTACAAATTTAAGAACTTTTATTTTACTACCAGATTGAATGTAGGTCAACTTTTCGCTTCCAAGACGTGGCACGCCTGTGAAATATTAATGCGTAGGTACTTTCTACTAGGTAGACACACAAATTTACACTAATCTACTGAAATAACGTCATACCAAAACGTACCCTCCGACGCACAAAATCCTGAAACAATCCTACTCTGCAAAATAACCAACAACTATATCGCAGTCCCGTGACCTAACGAGAAACTATCCCGCAGAAGAAAGTGTAAATAGTTTAAACGAAATCGAACCTACGACCTAGCTCACACACTATGAGTTCCGAAGTCTCTAACTAAATGCACCTACGAGGCAAAGCGCGCAACGTACTACCTACCGTTCCGTACCCGCACGTCGTGGTTATAACTACCTACCGTTCCGTACTTTTATTTTCGCTCAATTAAAATATAATTTCTTAAAAATAGATACACTTAAATCACAGCTTCACACATATTCAATAAAATAAATCGTATGGAAAATTCCTGAAAATGTACACATAAAATTTTCGTAGGTAGAACTCGCAATCCGAAGTAAAAATGTAGAAATACTCGGAGATAAGCAAAAACACATGACAATATGTAGAACCAGAATATCACAGATCCTAAACAACATACTACTAGATTCAAACTTGTGAAAAATGTGAATTTCATTTACGTAGTTACAATGATTAGGAAACAAATATGGCAGACACGGCTTAGTACCGACACTCATACTCATACGCTTTTTCTTACGTTACGCGATTACAAAACTTTATATTGCACTGTTATATTCTGTATCTACGAAATATAAGGAAAGATCTGACCAGATAAATAGCTGCAGACGCCATGGCACCACCAGCACCCGTCGCCTTCCCTGGAACCAAGAAGCCTCTTCCTAGTTGCGACCGTCGCTCCCGGCGCCTTTCCAAAAAGTGTCACAACCGCATGTTTTTCCAAGGAAGCGTCTCTGTAAACCGACAAAATTACGATTACCACGGAATACTTGAAAATCGCTAATGAATCAAAACTTTTATAATTCGTCGAGTAATAACCAATGGTTGCAATTCGTAGTTACAAAAATCATGACTTACCCAATAAAATTTCACACCTGTCACTGTCGCTCATAAGAGAACAAAAAGGGACGGCAACAATCTCAGCCAAGATTTTTCCAATACTACCCTCCACGAATCAATAGCATTGGCTCCCGGATTCGAACCTGAAGACAGCCTAGGAGGCTAGCCCTAAAAGTATTCTAATTTGAGAACAGATGGCGCTTTTCCCATTTATTACAAAATTAAGGATTTTACGTAAATTACATGAGATATTAAGTCGAAAATTATTAAATTGATTATTTTTTACTTCCCACTATTCATTCAAATCATAAATTCAATTGTTGGACGAGGAGTGATTGAAAATCATAGAATGTGCCAGCTGCATCCTATGAATTTTAGCGTGGCGCTGCATGTCGAAGATATCAAATATATGATATGAACAACCATAGACCTTCCACGTAATACAATGAAGTTTTATCTTAGGGTAATTTTGTATTGCGATTCTATGTATTTACATGGAACAAGGAGTTTTATATTGTATGATCTTGACGGTCTAGTTAGTTCCTTTTTTTGCCACACTCAATACACCATAAACGCGGAGAGGCACTGTAATCCTTTCAGACATTGATGAATGAACTTGTCAGTCATTTGATTTACATTATTTTTGTTTCGTTTTGATGTTAATGGTATTTGATGTTTACTATATTTTGACAAATATTTATACCGTATTTTATAATGGTCAATATTAAATTAAATGGATTAACAAGCAATATTGTTAACAAAATAGCAAGTTTATTTCTAAATGCTATTGGTTCATATTTGGATAATCATAATGCTATATTCAAGTTTATTTTAATTTATGAACATGATCGTTATTTTTCGAACAATATTCAACTAAATACTAATCTGAAAGTATGTAAACTTTTGTTAACTTGCAGATTCTCTTTTCGCGGCGGTCATACAACTATCTGACCAATAAGAGCTCAGATGCGATTTCGTCTGAAATGGCGCGAAATTCAAAATGTCTCAAATCGTTTTTGATGAATTATAATTTTACGTATAGATAATTTTTATCAAATCAAGCTATTTATAAGAAATATTATATTTGTGGAGTGACGATGCGCTTAAACATGAAGGCGTATCGTTACATCCGACCCCCAATTTACTGGAGTTGACTTAAAACTTCAACGGAGGAAAATTCTCTTGACTCAAAATTGAGATCCACAAATATGTATAATCAGTTAGAAAAAATTTCATTGACACTTTTCCCAGAATGTATTTTGTGTGGTGTGTATTTTAAACCAAAAGGTCAGCAAATAGTTACATGGATTGAATCCCCAAGCTTTAAACATTAAGTCATGAATAAAAATCTCCTTCCCAAGGGCAACAAGTCTCTGCCGAGGAACCGGAAGGCCAGTCGACCCTGTGATCTCATCTGTTCAGTCCAACCATGTATTGAAATTAAACCAATATACGAATGACCCTGGTCAAAGAATGAAAGTGTTGCATTTGATAGTTCCAGTCATTTAAATCCAACTGACAAAAAGTTCTACTCAAAAATCTCAACCCAAAATAAAAATTACTAACCTTTCGGAGAATGTAACAAACAAAACTGTTCATACCAAAACTCTGAGCTCATCAGACGAATATTCAACTTATTTTGATGATTATTCGGACAAAATACAAAGTCAAGCAAAGGAACAGTCTTGTTTGCAGTGTGCCTATAGTTGGAGCGAATTATGAAATACAGATAAAACCTGTTAATGTTATAACTGAATCAAAACATTGTATGATTCAAGTCATTGAATTTACACCTAACACCAAATTTCATAAAACCTCATTATGTACCGTGTAGTGTGTCATGGTTAAAATGTCAATGAAAAGTATCCCAGACTCTGATTCCATTATTTATCTATACTCTTCTCTCTGGCTTAAGTCTAATCTTTGATTTCAAAGACAGAGATTCGCCTTAGCTTATCTTTCATAATCATCACAATACAACCTCTTATGATCATTCCACAATCGTCCCATACATTCTGCATAGACAAGTTAACAGAACCTTTGTCAGGATATAAAATGTTCGTTATTTTTTATTCAAAATCGACAATTTTCCTCATCTTAAATCAATTATGAAATGCAAAAATTCCGCAAATAACCAAACTGTTACGCTGAAAGTATTTATCACAAAAGTTCCTAGTTCCATTTGTATGAAATACGGATTTTATTGACTGTTAAGTCGCAAATATATCACAGAATCCCCAAGTTCAACCCTTACACTTTTAACCGACAATTTCATAGCATCTATTTAATAGTCAAGCTTAAATAAATAATGGGAAGTATCATTTAAATTACACTATCAAATTATTTACTATTTCCTCAATTTTATAAAAATAAATTATTGCACATCCTTCCAAAAGTGAATTTGTGTTGTGTGTGTGTAATGTGACTAAAAATGTTAACAGCCATGACTCCAATTTGAAATCTGAAATCTTTGATTACCTCAAGTTAATGAACAACAATGTATCTCGCAGAGTTAAATCACACCGTGTGCAAGGCGCTGAGGTTGTGCTAAGCCTCAACGTACTAGAAGAGTAGTACTTATACAATCCACATCAATACTCGTCTTTATTCTGCATTGGAATGGTGATCGTTAGATAAGATGATACCCCTACGTTACACAATGCAGATACCCTATATGCTTGATATCTTGCCGGGCATATTGATCAAGGTAATCTCTTCAAATCCCAATTCTAAGTTATTTCGTTAACACCTTAGCTTGATGTAAGTGTGGGGAAAAGCATTAGCCTCATAGCATCAGCCTGAGAACTGCGTGTGAGTAGAAAAATATATGAAACACCTGTTAAACACAGAAATGACTGCTGTCCTAAACCTAGCTTCTACTTTTCATATAAATTTCGTTGTTGTGTGGTGTAGTTTTTAGAAGGACACACAATAACTTGTAGTCAAAGTAGGTAAGCTATGATATTTACCAGAGCTCTGCTTACATCTCCTTTCAAACTTATTAATAATATAAATATTTAATAAACATAAATAATAATAATACATAAATTATCATAATACATTCATCAATCTTTCAATCCCCTTCTATTGGCCACCTTACTCTGATCTGCGCCACTCAAATAAACATCACAGCCACCTCTACTTGACCACTGATAAACAAAATTAGAATTATTAAAATGCATATGACAAATTGTTTTTTTTTTCTTATTGGAAATATCCATCTGTTCCCAAATCAAAATACGTAGTTTAAAATTCACAAATGATAACTCCAAAACTTATCAACTAAAACACTTAGGGTTAGTGAAATTAAACATATAACACAGAAATTACGCCAATCGCTATTAGAACGTTGCCTTTTCTAAAATAAAGGAATATGAAAATATTTACGCCGCAACTTTTGCTCTTTCTAAAATAATAAACTTATCATGAAAATTATTGAATGAAGCAACGTATCATTTACGCTATTGCACTTATACTAAGTATTATTTTAAAACTAAGTTAGTACTTATGAACTAAGGACAAACACGTTTGTAGCAAGCAGTGTGGCGCCCAAGACAAAGGAATGTAGAGAAATCCTGAGGGTTTGGAGAAACCCAAAACAGATTAACCCGCTCCGAACCATGAGACCCCAGCACTCTTGCCCAAATATTTTTTTCTTTTTCTAACTACTATTACGCTTACGCTTGTATTACGCTAATGTCAACATATAACTGCTTCCGTGGTCTAGTAACTGCTTCCATGGTCTAGTAACTGCTTCCGTGGTCTAGTGGTCTGAGCCATGGGCTCTCGATCCGGAGGTCCTTGGTTCGATTCCCAGGGAGAAGAATGTCTTTGTGTTGTTGTTTCTAGTTTGGTTAGGACATTGCAGGCTGAATCACCTGTTTGTCCGAGAAGAAAAGGATTCCGTGCTCCAGAGGGCACATTAAGCCGTCGGTCCCGGTCGCTGTCATTGATAGTGGTCATAACACAAACCATGTCAGAGGTATATTTGCTGTGCTATAAGGCGGTTTAAAATTCTTACACCAAGGTTCATCGGATCGATCGACTTGATACCCATACGACAGAAGAAGAAGTTTTCGAGTAGTGTCGCGCTCGCTTCGCTCGCGTCATGTTAACGGTTTAGCTTTACTACGTCGCGTTCGCTTCGCTTGCGTAACATATTGTTTTAATTTACGTGTTGTATCACTTTGCTCGTGTCGTATCACTTTGCTCGCTTTTTCAAGTGTCCTCTGTTAAATACAATTTCACTAAAATGTCTGGGTTTTTTTTTAGGATTTGAGTATGTCAAGATATTACGCAATCGCTTATTGTGTTTTTCACAAAATTTTACGCCGTACTTTATATAGAGAAAAACTATTATCAAATTAATTACGCGCAAAAATGCCTTAGAAACTAAACCTTCTAAACCCATTACTTTATTCTAACATGAGAAATAATTATGTTTGTTGATGATGAAATCTGAAAATTATTTGTGTATTGAGATAGATACACAAATAAAATAATTAAAATGTTAAAATCCTGGAAATTCAAAACCGATAAATCCTTCTACAAACAACGATGTATTTTTCCTGAAATCGCTTAAAATAAAAATATGTCCTAAACAACACTAACTCTAACACTCGAATATCTGAAACACGTAACAGAAGGACATAAAAGAAATAAACCAGCTCCAGAAAATCTCATCGTACGTTTACGAATGAGCTCTGCCAAATCTGCTACAATTATCTAAAAAAATAATTGGATGACTCAAAAAATCTATAAAATTAAAGAAAATGTGAACGTTTTTTTTTTAATGAATGCAAAGCTTAATAAATTGTACATGTACTACTACTACAACTAAATGATTTGTTAATTTTGGTTGATTTTATTGGCACTGGAACTAACTTAATAAAATTTATTTGATTTAAGCCAATTCAAATAACCTTAGATAAGTTAATCGCGTCATGAAAGAATGAAATAAAAATATTCAGCTAAATTATCGAAGTTGCATAGAATAGAATGTAAATAAACGTTTTATCAATTTAGAATGAAAATAACACAATAGTAAATAAACAAAATAACTAATTAATTGTAAGTATTTGCAACAGAAACCAGAAGTAATTCATAAGTTTTAAATATTGGCAAAAGGAAACCCAAAATTAAGCATAACAACCGGAAACAATTGCTTTGATTAAATGTTATTTACTAACGAATCAGAAAAACTAATTGTAATTTAACGTTACTGAATTTACTTATTTGTTTGTTGCCTTGTAAAATTTAAAATATAGCCTAATTTTGATATAAGCAACACTAATTTTCTTAATTGAACATAGAATAACCATGAGAAGCATGATGTTGTTGAATTAATTAGACGTATACGATTAAATTTCAAATTGAATCATAGCGTTTGTGTACTTCCGCTACTCATCTATCTTTAATGACATCTAAAAATATTCAAAAGAACTAAGAATGTTCTAAGTAATCTAGGCTTGACATTTTTTTTATTAAAGTAGAACAGTAACCTGTTTCTGTTTTAAAATTACACATTTAAGAACATTAGCTTATTTTCATGAAAGTGTGTTAAGACTTGAATTTACTTTTAAAACTTAACGACCCCCATAATTTTCTTACGACCCCCAAAGTTTACTAACGACCCCCAATTTACTAGACATTTTGTCTGTAGGTAATTTTTCAAAATGTTTTGTTATGTTAATATAAATGGCAGTGTAAAACAATAAAATCATGATTAATAAGGTAACGTAAACAAGTTAATTAAAAATTCAAAACAATCCGCATGAAAAGTTTACAACCCTGGAAAAATATCAAGAAAACATAAAATTCATAACACCTAATACGCTAAAATACCATTCTTGTCACTCCGTTTTCACGAACAACAATTTGTGGTTACAAAAATAACCACGTAAAAGTAAAACTGAAACCAATTCCGTAGCAAGTCAAAAGTCTGATTCTGGAACTGAAAAAAAAAAAGAACAACTGGGAAGATCCGTGCTCTACGTCTAAATAAAATCGTAATCCTAGTAACGCAAAATCAAAATAAACGTGCTGTAAGCCTATACTCTCTAGTCTCAACGTCAAAATGATAGTAAATGTAGTCAACTGTAATAGGAACATTAGCAAAATTTAAATAAAATGACACAAAAATCATAGTTTCAAGATATTTAAGTCCGTAGTAACACGAAAAACGATATTATCCTGGTCACGCAAACCGAATTTGTAACATTACCCTACCTAACCTAGCCCTAACCTAGCCCTATTTTTTTTAAAACCCTAATTAAGAAAAGAGAAGTAAAAGGAATTAAGAAAGATTAAGAAAAGCTAAATGTTGAGAATTTAAAGGACGATTTTTTGTAAATGTAAAGATGAAATTTAAGATACGACAACTTTAATTAAAGTTCTTCAGTTGCAAGTAAATCACTTCAAGGAAATAATTATTAACTACACTAAAACGCGACACTAATCGTAGATAGAGCACGGATCCATCAGACACAAATCCCAGAAGGCTGGACATGGACAAGGCTGAAGACACTGTAAATAGAGGGAAAGAAAGAACTTAAAGTAACAGAATTGGTTTCAATTGAATGAGTTGAGATTAGTATTTGGTCAAATGAACGTCTAGTAGTATAATAGGACCTAAAGTTGCGAACCGCTGTTGTAACCCCTGAACTTTAATGACTCGAATGGTATAACCTACTTTGCCTAATGATAGTTAAATAGAATAGAAAATACTAAACTTACGAAAGTGATGATGAAGATGAATAGAATAAAAATAATCCTAATATTTAGTAAACGTTCAACAATAAAGATTTTAGAGGGCGAGGAAGATTAATAATCTTAGCATTCAAATATATTGTAAGAAATTTGCTGTTTCAAACAAGATAAAACTACAACAGCATTTTTGTGTTTTTGGTAAAGCCGGGGCACCGCCCTTTCCCGCCACCGTGCAGTGCTCCTCGTCAGCCAGACTCTGGACAGAGCTCCTCCAATATATTTAATCCTGATATGAGGGGAAGTATCTTTAATTCAAGTCAAAATGCAATATTTTTGTCAGTCAGTCTAGTCCTATTTTACTAAGTATACAAAAGGACAAGAGGGTATATCCATCAAATCTAGGTTTGTTCCTGAACCTAGTGTATGGTTAGGTATTCCAAATGAAAACCTTTCACATTAATTCATAATTTAATTTGAGTATAATGTATTTCATTTTTATATTTAATGATGTGGTAACTTTAGTTTTACTGTGATTTTAATATCAGGATTTCTTTTGAATTTACATTTACTGAGTTTAATGGAACAAATGAATTCACGACATCTAGATTTACTTGTTCACTAGAATTGTGAATCTATGAAAATTATATATTTGAAAACAAAAAACATTAATCTTCCATTACAAAGTCAAAAAGAATTTATTTCAAAATAAAAGAAAATGAAAATATGAAGAGAATTTACTGCAATCAAAACATATTTTAAACTTTTGCAGAATCTACTTTAAATTAAAGGTAATTATTTATTTTCAACCTTCTACTAAAAAGAAACAACAATTTTGTATTTTAAAATTGTCTAACCTAGTTTCTTTGAACTAAGTAATAAGAAATGGTGAATCGAACTGTACTTGTATAGTTTCCCATTCTTTATTTAGAGAAAACTATTAAGGCTTTGTCTTAGCTTGGCCTAGTAAGCTCAAATCCAACATCACTTTCATAAAAGTAACTTCTTTATTTATTACTTTTGACATTGCAAACTTTCTATGCAACTCCATATAAAATGTAAAAGGCTGGTAATAAACATTTGGTTAAATTGTATCAAAACAATAAGAAACTTTATACGAATAAAAGTTACGGAAATGTAACTCACTAAATGCTTAAAATTTCCACTGCTTGGCATTTGAGTATGGCCTTGAATCTAAATATGACATTCATTCTAAATCCGTTAAAAATGTTAGTTAGATAACTGTTACTCAAATGTTATTAGTAAAATATCTAATGAGAAAATATTCATAAAATGGAATTAAATGTTTCCTGAATTAGGTATAAAAAGATGTATCAAAAGATTATTAAACTTTGCATTTCTGAATTTTGAATAATATGTAGATGAACATTAAATACTGAATAAAAGTAGATATTACCTTTTCAAAACTGTAATTGTCACCCTTCTGGTTGGAACATCCACGTCTCGAAATCAAACTGGAACTGCAGTACCTAAATAATCTAAAATAATAATATCCGTTCCTATCAGTAGTAGGTCCGCCAAATTCCCGGAATGTCCACCTAATATTATTGAAGCTTCGAATTCCCGGTAGGTACACCTAATATTCTTGAAGATCCATCGCATGCCCGGAATGTCCACCTATATTGAAGATCCGTCGAATTCCCGATAGGTACACCTAATTCTGATATCAATATCCTAAACAATCCGGCTATACTACTAACAAATTAACAATAATCAAAACCACGCCTCAAATATCTGCAGGGTAAATCTAAGAACAATGTATCAACAAATTCGAACTATTTTGGAAACTATTTCTTACTAATAAAAATTGTACGATTTAAAATGGATGGGTGACCGCTGATGGATGGGTGACCGCTTCTCACGTCTGACTCGAACTAGCTTAAAAAGTAGTACAAAAGTTCCGCAACAAGATAAATAATTTCTGGATATCGACATGTCGTGCTACTACACCACCGAATTTGCTATGGAGGAATAAGTGCGTCTACATTTTTTTACAAATTTAAGAACTTTTATTTTACTACCAGATTGAATGTAGGTCACCCATCCATCAGCGGTCACCCATCCATTTTAAATCGTACAATTTTTATTAGTAAGAAATAGTTTCCAAAATAGTTCGAATTTGTTGATACATTGTTCTTAGATTTACCCTGCAGATATTTGAGGCGACAAAATCCTGAAACAATCCTACTCTGCAAAATAACCAACAACTATATCGCAGTCCCGTGACCTAACGAGAAACTATCCCGCAGAAGAAAGTGTAAATAGTTTAAACGAAATCGAACCTACGACCTAGCTCACACACTATGAGTTCCGAAGTCTCTAACTAAATGCACCGACGAGGCAAAGCGCGCAACGTACTACCTACCGTTCCGTACCCGCACGTCGTGGTTATAACTACCTACCGTTCCGTACTTTTATTTTCGCTCAATTAAAATATAATTTCTTAAAAATAGATACACTTAAATCACAGCTTCACACATATTCAATAAAATAAATCGTATGGAAAATTCCTGAAAATGTACACATAAAATTTTCGTAGGTAGAACTCGCAATCCGAAGTAAAAATGTAGAAATACTCGGAGATAAGCAAAAACACATGACAATATGTAGAACCAGAATATCACAGATCCTAAACAACATACTACTAGATTCAAACTTGTGAAAAATGTGAATTTCATTTACGTAGTTACAATGATTAGGAAACAAATATGGCAGACACGGCTTAGTACCGACACTCATACTCATACGCTTTTTCTTACGTTACGCGATTACAAAACTTTATATTGCACTGTTATATTCTGTATCTACGAAATATAAGGAAAGATCTGACCAGATAAATAGCTGCAGACGCCATGGCACCACCAGCACCCGTCGCCTTCCCTGGAACCAAGAAGCCTCTTCCTAGTTGCGACCGTCGCTCCCGGCGCCTTTCCAAAAAGTGTCACAACCGCATGTTTTTCCAAGGAAGCGTCTCTGTAAACCGACAAAATTACGATTACCACGGAATACTTGAAAATCGCTAATGAATCAAAACTTTTATAATTCGTCGAGTAATAACCAATGGTTGCAATTCGTAGTTACAAAAATCATGACTTACCCAATAAAATTTCACACCTGTCACTGTCGCTCATAAGAGAACAAAAAGGGACGGCAACAATCTCAGCCAAGATTTTTCCAATACTACCCTCCACGAATCAATAGCATTGGCTCCCGGATTCGAACCTGAAGACAGCCTAGGAGGCTAGCCCTAAAAGTATTCTAATTTGAGAACAGATGGCGCTTTTCCCATTTATTACAAAATTAAGGATTTTACGTAAATTACATGAGATATTAAGTCGAAAATTATTAAATTGATTATTTTTTACTTCCCACTATTCATTCAAATCATAAATTCAATTGTTGGACGAGGAGTGATTGAAAATCATAGAATGTGCCAGCTGCATCCTATGAATTTTAGCGTGGCGCTGCATGTCGAAGATATCAAATATATGATATGAACAACCATAGACCTTCCACGTAATACAATGAAGTTTTATCTTAGGGTAATTTTGTATTGCGATTCTATGTATTTACATGGAACAAGGAGTTTTATATTGTATGATCTTGACGGTCTAGTTAGTTCCTTTTTTTGCCACACTCAATACACCATAAACGCGGAGAGGCACTGTAATCCTTTCAGACATTGATGAATGAACTTGTCAGTCATTTGATTTACATTATTTTTGTTTCGTTTTGATGTTAATGGTATTTGATGTTTACTATATTTTGACAAATATTTATACCGTATTTTATAATGGTCAATATTAAATTAAATGGATTAACAAGCAATATTGTTAACAAAATAGCAAGTTTATTTCTAAATGCTATTGGTTCATATTTGGATAATCATAATGCTATATTCAAGTTTATTTTAATTTATGAACATGATCGTTATTTTTCGAACAATATTCAACTAAATACTAATCTGAAAGTATGTAAACTTTTGTTAACTTGCAGATTCTCTTTTCGCGGCGGTCATACAACTATCTGACCAATAAGAGCTCAGATGCGATTTCGTCTGAAATGGCGCGAAATTCAAAATGTCTCAAATCGTTTTTGATGAATTATAATTTTACGTATAGATAATTTTTATCAAATCAAGCTATTTATAAGAAATATTATATTTGTGGAGTGACGATGCGCTTAAACATGAAGGCGTATCGTTACAACTGTTTATTTAAATAAAAACAAAATCACAAAATAAAACAATATAAAATAGTATAGTAAATTTGATACCAGAAATGCCTAGCCCGTACTCTGATCTATTCTGGAATACTAGCTCGTCCGGTCCTTACAAATTGAAGAATTGAATTGAAATGTCCTTTAGAAATTTCTTAGATCATATGGAATGGAGTAATATAACGTTCGTAACGTACAAATCATGCTAAATGAATAGTAACAAAAATATGACATAGATATTTTGACTGATATGGTTCTAGCTAAAATCTTTGATGTATGAAAATGAGTCTCAGTTCTAGATATTATTCTGTGCCACTGAGGGCGTGAAAAATTGTCATCTCATAGTAAGCTGCTGACAGGACCCGCGCCCGAATTCTTGGGATATCTACTCTCTCCCAATTTGTCTTACTGGGAGACAGTGAGATCGGTGATTTACGTCCTATTCTGTTCGATCGTACTCCAACCTCCTTTATGGTGTACTGAGACGGAAGAGTATTAGGAGTAGATAGAGTTGCCTATTTTTTATTTCAATGTAGAAATAAAAATATGTACATGTTCGTTTTTACCAGTCAACTCAAAAACTACTGGCTCGATTTAAAAAAAATATTTCTCTAGAAAACTACATTCGTCGTGCGTAATATAATCTAGTGGACAATTCTTATAGCCGCGAGTCGAATCGCATTGAACATGGGTTCCATAATTAATTGAAAGATTTTCCTAAAGCCGCTAGTTAGTCAAACCTGACGTTTGATTAGGCAAACCTGGGTAACGCCGGAGCTTCGGTATTTGACTATGACATTAATACTGAGTGTTGGTTGCAGCTTCAAATCTGCGAGACGGACGGGATCGAAGAGTTGAGCGACGAGGAGTCCCCGCAAGGCGGCCGCCGCCGGCTTGTTGTTGTCAAGACCCTGTGGCGCGGCTGCCATAACGATATCAAGTTAGTACCCATCATTATTAACTACTAGGTATATCTTGTGTAATTAAATGACATGACATGAATGTAACGCTGCATAGTATGGGAGTGGCATAATGCCACTGACTGTCGCTAGCGACAAATGCGTGTCCTACGCGCGTACGAAGCGCGCTTGTGGCGCTAAAGCCAATCTGCAGTCACTCGCTGTTATGTGAATGGGTCGGCGTTTAAAGCTTCATACAGACGAAAAGCACTTGCCAACTGAAGGTACGACCCGTCGACAGCAGCCGTTGCCACAGGTCGACAGCAGCACAGTCGACTGGTGGCGACGGCTGCAGTCGTACCCGCAGATCGCAAGAGCTTTTTGTCTGTGCAAGTATGAAGCCTTTAACAAATGTGAAAGCAATCTAGTAACAAATTTGTGTGTGACACCAGGGCGGCGTTCGCCCGCGAAGCGACATGGGGCGCTGGCCTAAAACACCCGCAGCTGGCCCGAGTGCTTGGTCTGAGTCTACTAGAGCCCCCCTGTGCGGCGCTGGATCGCGGCGATGCTGCTCCGTTGCCATCGATATTGAGACTGGACAGGAAGTTGAAGTGAGCAATAAATACCATACATACATACATAACGTCACGCCTCTTTCCCGGAGGGGTAGGCAGAGATCACATCCTTCCACTTGCTACGATCCTTCCAAACTTCTTTCGCTTCATCTACATTCAGCAATCTTTTCATGCACGCTCGTCGGTTTAGGGTACTCCTGACCTTACCTTTCTCTTAGACGTCCCCGATTTGATCGCGGTACGTTCGTCGAGGTTTTCCCTTTCCAACGTTCCCACTCACACTCGCCATGTATCTGTTTAGTTAATTTGCTTTCATCCATGCTCTCAACATGACCAAACCACCTAAGCATTCCTTTTTCTATACCAGTCACTATATCCTCTATCACACCACAACGTTTAACTGCCTCCGTGGTCTAGTGGTTTGAGCCATGGGCTCACGATCCGGAGGTCCTGGGTTCGATTCTCAGGGGGGAACACAAAGTTGATATTTGTCTATTTCTCGCGCTCCCAACGCCTTTTACTCTTCTGTGTTCTGACCTCGAAACGTAGAGGAATATTTAATTATTTGCCTAGATTGTCTGATAAGTAACTAAGGCTCGTATTTATAAAGCCATCTCAAGATTGAGAGCAATATTGAGTGCGGATTTGACAGGTCATTTTGTATTGGAATGACGTTTCTGATACGAACTCAAACTTGCTGTCACTCTTGAGAGCTGATTATAAATACGGGCCTAATTTTAGAAAACTCAATTAGTCACGGGGAGTGAACGCTGAAACCGCATTTGCGGAAAATCAGTTTACAGAATAAATATGTACACGATGGTGTTCTGTTTGATTTTATTTATTGTTTACCCAAACAAACACAAAAAACTAACGAACAATTTTTATTTCGCAGTTATTCGAGTTTGATTCACATATGCTGTCAAATAGCCGGCGGCATGAAATATCTGGAATCGTTCGAGCTAGTACATCGCGACCTCTCCGCACGGTAAATATCGCTATATTAAAAAAAACTATTATATTTAGTTGAGGGTATCTTGGTCCAAATAGGTGGTGGAAATATGAACGAAAAAGAAATTGGACTTTCGATAGGTACCTAAAAAATATTGTCAGCTGCTCATGTAATTTGATTTGATTCGATTGAAACATCGCAAGGCACTTATCAATCAGTTATAAGTTAACAGCAGCCTACAGTAATGAACAGTCGTTCTTGAAATTCCCTCGAAAGTCACGTAAACTTTAGCTCCCTGTAGTATAAGGGAATAGGTGTGATTTTAAGAAAGTGGTGTAACCAGTCAGTGCGATGGTTTGCAGCAACGTAACCGTCAGTGAGGACTTGACCGTGAAGGTGTCCGACTACGCGATGTTCTGCGAGGAGTTCGTCGGGGACTACCACGTCATCGCCGATGGCACGCGCCTGCCTCTGCGATGGATGGCTTGGGAAAGCCTGCTCATGGTAAGTGCGCGCCTGCCTCTGCACTGGATGTCTTGGAAAAGCCTGCTGATGGTTAGTGCGCGGCTGCCTCTGCGCTGGATGTCTTGGGAAAGCCTGCTTATGGTTAGCGCGCGGCTGCCTCTGCGCTGGATGTCTTGGGAAAGCCTGCTTATGGTTAGTGCGCGGCTGCCTCTGCGCTGGATGGTTTGGGAAAGCCTGCTCATGGTAAGTCCGTGGCTGCCTCTGCGCTGGATGACTTTGGAAAGCCTGCTGATGGTAAGTGTGCGGCTGCCTCTGCGCTGGATGACTTTGGAAAGCCTGCTGATGGTAAGTGTGCGGCTGCCTCTGCGCTGGATGACTTTGGAAAGCCTGCTCGCTCATTGTAAGTCATCGGGACCTACCACTTATGATTATTATGACAGTAGTTCGGGGTCTGTCTGTAATTCATCCATTAAAAGCTTAATAATTATTATTTGTTTCTTCGCAGGGAATGTATTCGCCGGCTAGTGATGTTTGGTCATTCGGAGTGACTGTTTGGGAAGTGCTCACCTACTGCGTCGCTAAACCATTTGAGGAGATGAGTGACGATCAGGTAATTCTCGATTATAATATAAATTTGATTTTGATGCATATGTCTTTGGAGTTGAAACGTCACACAAAAGCGACCAGAAAGCACACTGGTTCGGATCCGCGATTGCTCGAAAGGCAAAAAACGCAGAAGTTCTAACGGAACGGACCCGGAACACCGAGTCGCGTTCGTAACTAAGTTTTGTAGTCGTAACTATACTCTAGGTTGTAACCAACTATAAAAGAAGAAATATTTTTTTTCGTAACCGAAACCCTGAGATTTTTTATTTCAATATTGATCTCTATCAGAAGAGATAGGTCGGTAGGGATACCTGCAAAAGGGTTTTTTGGAATATCTCTAAGAAACGAAAATAAATGTTGGCTTCCTCATACAAATTGTCTTGTCGAGGTGGTCTCAATAAAAGATATTCGTTTCCTGTAAGAATTTCCTTCTGAAAGTTTCAGTTTCGGTGACTGAGAAACCTCTATCTGTTTTGTTTGCGGGGATTGTCCTTTACACCCAGTATAATTTTGTGTATTAACCAGTGATAATTGGTGTCAGGTGGTAGCAAACGCGAACGAGTGGCGCAGCGGGGGCCGCGGAGCGCGCGTGCCAGCCGCGCCGCCGCCGCGCTGCCGCCGCGAGCTCTACGACCTGATGCACGAGTGTTGGCGCCGGGAGCCCGCGCAGCGCCCGCGCTTCCACGACCTGCACCGCTACCTCGAGCGAATGACGCACGGCTTCAAACCTCCCGCGAATCGACAGTGAAGCGTACACTCCGCGTAAGCGAATCGTCTTCTTCGGTAAAGCTAGCATGCGCACATTACTTTGGTCGTTTCCTACTACACCTCTTGTTTTGGCGTAGTGACGTTACTTCAAATAATGTGGTGGCACTTAGCTTGTCAGGAGTCTAATGGAATTTAAAAATTACATATTGTTCGCGACACTTGCGCGTTTCGCATAACAGAACCCTCGCACCTAAATTGCATTGAGATCCTGCAATGGACGGCCTACAAAAGAATATTCAAAACTCCTATGTAAATGTAAAGGCTATTTCGTATAGCGTTTACATTTTACGGCATTTTTTTCGTAGTCCGTCCACTACTGAAGAGCGTGACTATTCGCGGGGATATGACATCAGATGGATGCGTCAAACACGCTCGACCAACTCGCACCTACCACCAACCTCTCTATCCTTCGAGTTCCAATAGTTTACGCGGCTGTCCTCCTCTAGTCTTAGCATAGTATCTCTCAAGCTTTACTTTTTCGGTTGTGTAGGTCAACGACTTGGGCTCTATGAGCACATTGATGATGACTGCCTAAAAGGCAACTTGATGCTCGAAACATTCAGACTGCATAGGAAATTACGATTGTAAATGAGCAGTATTAAAAACGAGTATATTAAAAGTTAAGACTTTTCTAATTTAGGCATTAAGTTAAAAAATGTTCTAGACGACATATTGCTTCGCCGAGTTCTGTTTACTTGCTAATGATCTACTTCTATTTACACGTAGTTTAAGTGATTTCGAATTAAGCATTGTTAGCAAGTGCACAGACAAGCTAACCTATTAGAGACGCATCACACAACAATGATGTTAAAAATATCGATATTATTCAACTGATATTATAAATCGGGTATCGATGTTTTTCAAGACGAAGTATATTTCTGAGCTGCCATTAAATTAGGTAGTTGAGAAAGCGCATGTACAGTTTGAAAATAAGGTAGATAGTTCTTGAATTTAGGGGTTGAAATGGGCGCTCAGAAATGCATTTCCTATTAGTAGAGATGTCGGTGTGGCTGTCAGTATTGTCCAGCTCGATTCGGCATGATCGGGCGCAATGCTGTAGGTGGCATCGATGTGTCGTTCCCTTCACGCCTTTTACAAGCGCCCTTCGCCTAGCGCTCCCACGATCTTCCACTATCACCCGCCTCGATGGCAAACCCCTCACACGAGGACACTACTTACATACTCGATAAAAATACCCGGCTTTCCTTTGCGTCTCACCAGCAAAAGACAGCCTGTTAATTTTTAAATGTATTTTTATCGAATATTTGAATAGTGTCCTTTTTGTTTGGAAAACTACCTCGTACTGAATTCGCGTCAATCTGGTAACAAGTAAGGTATTTCTCGAGTAACTGAGAGCTACTTGATTTTGGTTTGTCTAGCCTCATACTTTATGCGCTTACTGATGTCGCCAATTCAATACAAGATAGGTTCCCGATCCATAGTTATATCCAAAGTCTAACTCCTATTTTTTTAACCTGTTTTAAATGTTAAGGTTATATTATTATGTACTACTTCGGGAAGCAGAATGCTCCCAGGGCGGTATTCGCCCCCTGTGCTTCTTGTTTTCTTCGATCTGTCGGAAGGTCGCGCGCCCCTGCCGCATGCTGTACTGCTAGCGATGAGCAGATTTTTAAGAGAGAGAAATATTTTAGTAACACGAGCGCGACCGATATTCGATCGCGGAAAAGGCCAATTATAACGAGAGGTGAATTTTCTATTTGCTCGCGCAGTTACGGTCCCGGAGCGGCGCGCGACTCTCAATCAACCACTACACTTTGAATGAAGCCGAATTACTCGTGTAACTTTAGTCTCAATCTGAAGTAACCATGAGGCAACCTAATAATATGTAATAGATTTAGTAATAACAACATATACATGGATGTTTAATTGTCACAATGTATTTGATGTCACAGTATTGTAAGACCCACTCCTCGACACGACCCCGACTCATCGCCAAAGAGCACCTCACTTCCATAACACCCCACCCAGTTCTAGTCGTAACTCGTAACACTCTACATACTAACATCTAGCAACTAAGATACATTACATTTAAATTGCGATACTATACGTCAAAACCACCTCGTACGCTTGAAATTTTATTTAAATGTAATGTTTTTAGAGATGATACGGGGTGCTTGCTGTTCCTTCATTTAACTGTTAAGGTAAATAATAAAATAAAATAAATGTGTCCCCTTTCCGGAGCTAGTGCATTGCAGAGGTGTATGTATGCATGCCAAGTATCAACTCGGGACCAGCTTCATTTCAGGTACTTCACCGCGTGTCGTTCTTACCAAATAGGGTCAAGCTCAAAGCCAATCAATTTAAATCAATTCAAAAACAATCAAGTGAATGTCACTACTTATGCCTGATTGTGGCTTATACGTAAATCAATAAATAACAGTTTTTGGCAATAACGATGCGCTGCGATTTGCAATTCCATTCTTTATAAGATCAATCAAATCAAAAAACAAATTACGCACCTAAAACACAAATTATTAGTTACATTACTCGATTTTATCCGAGGCAGCAAAATAAGTTTTCCTCTTACCACCTTTTGGAACTCTATAACGGTAATATCGTAGGCCAATCGTCAGATGTTTCACGTGCTCTCACAAGACTCACAGGAACCTGACGATCACATTACTACTCTATACAGATCTGAAGCCTGTTGCGGCAGCTTGAAGGCTATCAAAACCAACGGAGCCATTATGTGTAAGGCCCACCCGTGCTACGGCACTGTGTGTAAACAGCCTAAATAAGTTTCAGGCTTTAAGCTTGGCATAATAATAGTAAATTCATAGCATAGGTTACATAAACAATGTATGTCTAGGGTAATTACTAGAATCCATGACTAGAATATACTAAATACCATAAGTTAGATATTGCTTGATCACCCATTACACAATGGAAGCTGGTCCCTTTAACTCATTGCACACACCCATTAGATTAATAATTAGTTATTAGGTAATAATTATTATTACTTAAGTACTTATTAATAAGAATACGCTTTCTAGGCGTTTATTAGAATAATACAATTGCTGTTTTAATTTAATATTACATACATATATATGACATTATTTTTTATTTTGATACGTGCAATTCTCATAGCAAGCAATACCAGAAATTAGTTGTGAATAATAATGCTAAAGATATGATGTAATTATACGTTTTAAACACACAAAGGAACATGGTAATATCTCCCTGGGTTCTTGCAGTGGTTTATTGTATATAGTATGTGTGTTAGGTGTAGTGTAGGTATGCCACGCGGAGAAGCAGCTGGTTTAAATGGAATGTGGGCCTCTCGTTTGTGTGACTGCCAAAATCTGGCATAATGACATTTCATGGTATAAAATTTATACGATATTGTGGTATACAATTTTCATAATCCAAATTCATTTTAAAATGTTTTTTTTTTGTTTAATATTGTCTAATAAAACGATAAATGAATCAGCAAAGAATATCATAAAACAAGATTTTGATTGTTCACATTATTTAATTGATTTGGAGCGTTTTAAAAACTGATAGGAGGACCAAAAATTTTAGTCCCAAAAACATACATACATAAAATCACGCCTTTATCCCTACTGGGGTAGGCAGAGCAAAAACTACCCAAACATAGGTTGTTCCGCCACGTCTGACAAGTTTCGAGGGCTAAATACAGATGATAATTTTGTATATTGCCATAGTGACGGGTTGTCAGCCCATCGCCTAAATTGCAATACACTGAAACCCTCGATTCCCTTAGCTGATTTTTACAGCATGCACGGGAGGAGATGCAGCTGGCACATTCTATGTTTTTCTATCTCTCCCAGTCCAGCATGGAAGTAAAAACCATTATTATAAATGGCACACAAGCGAGAGATGAAAATCCTTTAATAAAAAAAGGACATTACCGTTATCTGGATAACTAACTACTGCAAGATCTAAGGAACACTTCCCAATTGGACACTTGTAGATAAGGGCACGGTCGAGGAAAAACTCCCGTGTCGTCAAAATTTGAGTATTACTGTGTTCCTTAGTGTGTTTATAATTGTTCCACGAACTGATTGTTATTTTCACAAATATAATGGGCGGTCAAATTGCTTTGGTATCAAACTAAACGTGTTCTGAGGGCGGGTGGGAAGTTTAGAGTGATACCAAGCTTCCTGAGGGAGGTTGTTTTTTTGGCTGCTATTATAAAGAGGATGCCCACGGTAGCACACGACTATTGCCAAAAGAAGTCGTGTGGAAACCGTTTGGCAACCTCTTACCGATTAAACAGGATGTTGACCATGGGACAATTTACGGCGGCAGGATTCCGCGCGATGCGTTGCCTCCCGTGTCCCAGCCGTTGCATTAAGGAGATGTAAATTATTAATCCTAGAGCAAGTATCGTTAAGATTTATACTAGACTTAAGGGCCGAACAGCGCTGCGGCTGTAGCGCCATCAGTTTCAATTAATTGTGCCTGAAATACAAACATTTTCATGAATAAGTATTTTACGTTTGGCGAGAATTGAAACAAATTCTCCATTTTATAATCCATAATACTTATAATAAGTCATAAGTAATGAGTTTTTTAGCTTTTTATTACAAAAGTGGCCACTCTTAGCACATTTTGTAATACAAAGCTTTTATGGTTAGTGTGAATTATGATATTATGGGTTATTTGCAATTCTCGCCAAACGTAAAATATTCAAGAAAATGTTTGTATTTCAGGCACAATTAATTTAAAATTGATGGCGCCAGTGTCGCAGATCTGTTACTGTTACCCCTTAATACATTTTTGGAATAAACTCGGAATATAATTTGGGTCTACATACAAAATTATCCAAATCTCAAAAATAGTTAGGTTACATGTTTTTGTGTGTTAGTTTAAATATTTACATCTCCGTAGCAAACACCCTGTATAGCAGATTTATTTTAATGTAGTTGTTATGCGTAGCCTTAGGGTTTGCTGGTCTGTGTTGGTCGTTGATATAACGGTTAGTAGCGGATGCGGGAGGTATCAATGATCACAATGTTTTAGGACTGCGCTTACGCATAGGTTGCGTCGTTTGCAGTCACATATTAGCGTAAATCGGGTTTATTTCATTAAATAAATAAAAAATTAATTCATTTAAAAAACATAAACAATACAGACAAATATTATTTAAACAAATAACTAAACTAAATAAACAAACTTCCGGTGGATTAATATGAATAGAAGAGTCCGCCCCGCATCGCACCCGGTGGAAACGTGCTCATAACGCTGGCCGCTTTCCACGCTGGATAGCCAGCGATATGTGCTGCATCAGGTACGATGTGGTGCGGGGATCTCCCTGCCGATTTCCACAATGAAAACTTTAGTAAGTATTTGATTAATTTGACTCAGTGGCTAGCAACCTTCGTATCGGGGATTCTGCCTTCACAACTCAAACATCTGTATGTGGTAGTTACCCGGGAGATTTTTTATAATATAACGAAATATTATACCTACACCCGTACGAGACGGTTTCCCGAAGCTGAAAGCGGTTTCTCAGTCAACGAAACTAAACACTTTCACAAGGAAATTCTCTATAAAAATTTAATAAAATTGATTTCCCAATATACAAAATTACCACCTCGATCAGGCGATTTGTATGGTCTCCCATAATAATTATTGTGAAATTTGTCGAACAACTATAATTAGTTTACGTGAAACTGTCCTTTACACCCTTAATATTCCTGGCATTCTGTTTAAAAATACAATTCGAGCATTGTGACCATTTATATCACCCATGAGCCAGTGTTTGTATTATATCTAATGATGACCAACGCAGACGACGGACTTTAGTCGGCAACTCTACATAGGTACTATCTCTTTCTATCCCAATAAAGTGATAGGGAACCTATAGTGTTAAGCCGCCAATTAAAGTCTGTAGTTCGCAGAAACGTGATATTACATTTAAATATATAGTCCTCCCACTGATTTTCGGTGATGGCGGCCAATCTCCCAGAGATAGGCCAACTGCGCAGGACTAGTTTTTAGTGCCCAAGTGTTCACGCTACACACAGGTGCACTCTCTATTCCTTCAATCTATTATTCTGATGGGACAGATTGACTGACACGACCAGAGATAAATCAGACGCAAGATCGACTATTTACATGCCCATCCGACAGCATGGATCATCTTACTTTTCGGACAATCAGGTGATCAGCCTGCAATGCCCTAACCAAACTAGAAACAACAACACAACGTCATTGTCCCTCACCGGGAATCGAAACCGGGACCTCCGGGTTGTGGTCGTGCTCAGACCGCTAGACCACGGAAGCAGTTTAACTAACATTTAAATAATTAATAATGCATACCTAACGATTTAATTATAAGCAGATATATGATTAGTATTTAGCATGTGCGATTATGTTGACGGATGCCTGTGGTTTTTCATTTATCAATACATTAGGTATATATAAGATATATTTATCATTTCATTAGATAAGTAACACCCATAGTCAACAAGCTGCAGCTGTTATACTGACCATCATTATGACGGAATGCTGTTAAATGTTAGTTAAGTAGGTATTGTTTATTGCATGGCAATGTAATGATATGCAATGCATGTTATATTATTATGTGCTATTATAGAAATATTAGTTACTAAACAGTAAAGTAAGTTACTACGCCTCGATTCGCGCAAGCGCCGAACGAAAGGCCATTGACCACAATTGGGCGTAAACTTCTATGGATAGTTACGTCAAGTTAAGTCGTGATGTGAACAGGTTCCTGCTAAAATGCTTGGAATTTTTTTAACGATCTCTATGTGACAAAATTAGAGGTATTATAAGTACGTCTATACTGTCATCCTTTTCTGTTCGCTCAAGACGGAAACTGTCGGGTTTGGTTTTATTTTAGTTAAGTCTGGTTTACGCCGAATCGTGCTGTTATCACACTAGCTGCGGCCCTGCGGTAATCCGTTATTGATTTAATTGTTAAATCCAGCGCAATGGAATCCATAGACAATCACGCACGGCAATGCAGACCCGCAGCCAGTGTCAGAATCTCGCAAGACATCGAGGCATGCTCAATTGCACATGCACATGCACTTGCGCTCATACTTGCGACTGCGACATGCACCTCTGTGTCGCCTAGCTCCCCTATCGTCAACCCTCAACGTATTATAAACGTAATATATTAAAAGAAAACAGGTTAGCTAAGGAAACCCTAGGTTAAGATGTCCCTGCAAAAATGAATTTCATTTATTAGAGTAATAATAATTATACCAACTTAGTAGTAATAATATTTATCATACGTCGACCGAACTAGTGTTTTTGTGGGTTGTACAACGAATGTTTTGTAAGAGTAACATGGGACATTAACACCTGTCCACCGTTTCTAAACTGGATCATTACATAACTGTCCGCTCCGATCCATCCGTTCGACTTCACAATCCGCTCTTGCAATATTCAAATATCGGGAATAGATAATAAGCTAATTTAAGAATAATTTTAGAAATTACAATCCAGTTTTAAACGTCTACAGGTGTTGTGCTTAAACTAAATGTTCGGTGTTCTGTTCGTCATTTATAAATGTGTTTAATGTTAAAACGTCACATTTTACGCAGTACATTGTTGTGGACAATGCTTCAATATTATTAAGATTTTCAAAATTACCGATTCTGATTCATACAATACTATGTAATACATAAAAAGTGGCGTTACTTATATGTTGTTAAAATATGTGTACGTAGTGTAATATGTCAAAGACCTTTTGCTTCCTAAATGTTCTCTTGATGCGTATTGTATACAATTAATATAAGTGCGCGATTACGCCGTAAATAGGCGTACCCACTATGTGCACGTTGATAAGATGTTTTCATCTTCTCTCCTAAATCTATTAAGGCCACATCAGGTCACCGTGGTTATCAACGCTCGAGTTCACTTATAAGCTGTTTATCTCTCTGTAATATGACGTCATATCATCAAATTGTTTCGAGATGATGCATTTTATTCTCATCTAATTAATTGTTATTTTCAAACTTTATTGATCTGTATTTCTACTGTTTTTACTTTTGGCGTGTTGATCGAGGATAGGAGTATTTAATGGGCATTGCAGTATTTTAAAAAATTAACGATGGCTCAAAACGTAAATTTTAATCGCTGAGTTAAGAATTCGTAAATATACGATAATCATTTGTGAGCCCATGAAGTGTAGCTCCTTGGCAAAGTGGGACCAATGATTCATATTCGGATAATATCAGTGTTGGCTAAGATTGGCTGGTTCATAGATATTATAGTCAGATAGCTTCGACCGGAGCCGACGAGGTAATCGATTCAAAAATGTTTACAAACTACAGTGAAGATAACAAGCATAATGGTTCTAATTCTAATCACACGCACCTACAGAAAAGTCAAGATAAATACCTATTATCACGGTCCATATCTTGATATAGTCACCGAGTTTTATAAAAGCCTGAACCTGTTTTAGACGTCGATAAGGCTCCGGTGTGCCAACTTGCCAAACCTAGGCATGTCATAGATTTGAGGACAATATTCGCATATTCTATTTAGACTTGGTGTAACGACTTGTTCAATACAAGTATTTTCATTAAATTCATCCTTAGGTGAATACAAAGATGTTTACATCTGGCTGCGATACTATCAGTTATTCTTGCTGGATTTAAGATGTATGAATAAAAATGTTTAATTATTAAAAAATGAAGCCAACATTGTATTTTTAAAAGAAAAATGGAGTGGATTAATAAGTATAAGGATATCATCAGCACTTGAAACATATCGACTTTTTTTTGTTTTCTATTTTCCTATGCCACGTCAAGTTTAATGTGCTGAGCTAAAAACAAACGTTAGTTATATTATATACCTACCTATAATTAACATGTACTGTCACGTCACCAATGTAAAAGAAAAGGTATCTCAGATGCTTTTCGTGTTCGATACATGAAGTAAACATGTTTGTTGTTAAACATCCGCATCTTTAATGCATTTATCCTGAGACTGAGATCTTCAATCAAATCAGGAGCATTACTCTTAAAAGCAAGGATTTCGCATAATCTTTGCTGTCTACACTACAGAGGAAGCGAGATACTATTTGCAAATTTCTAAAAAATACACGATCCCAACGAGTGTTTCAGCAGAAGGGCACCTCCCTTTCATAGTGAGTCCGTTTGACTCCCTGAACACAGGCAACCGATTTGAAATAACAGGTAGGATTTTTAATTGAACAGCTATTAAAATGTATTAATTCATTGTGATGTTTATTTTTTAACGAAAATCATTTCCACTCTCCTATATTTATTGGTATACTATAAACTGACTGATTTAGTAATATTAAATAGTAATTTGAAGATGGAAACGATTAAATAAATTGGTTACAACTATCAAAATTATTATGAAATAGCAGGCCTAACATAAGTTTTAATGTAATTTAAACTATAGCCATCAGCACGTTACATTAGTTTGCATTTTTGTTATTCTCATAAATGTTATAGAAAATCGGAAATTCATAGAAAGATCGGATATTTTTTTACAATAAAGCACATTACAACTTAACGTAGGCATGTATTTTTTAACGTCACTCTATAAATGAATTCAATTCTGTAGGTACCTAATTAATGAATAATCAAAGACTTTTAAGGCGAAAAGCCTTCTTTTTATGTAATTTTAAATGTTAAAATAAATGTTGATTAACATATCAAATATGTTGTTTTATTTTCTACCTATAATACTCTTATTTATCTATTTTTTACAAGAAATCGAGGTACTAGTAAATAAAAAGAACTTATTCAATTTCATACATTTATTAATTATATTGGATGATATATAAAAAAAACTCTTTTAAATATAATACAAAATAGTGATGTAAAATATAGAAATTATAGAATGTATTGTAGAAATAAAATATTTTATAAATCTGTTATATACATGAAAAATTATCTAGGCATAAAAATTGACAATATCATATCGTTCTTCTAGACACATTTATACTAAGCGGGGGATAGGATAATAGATAAAGGAATGTTTTAGGAAGGTAATATAAAATGGCCTTGTTGAATTCTATCAATGTTTAAAATACTGGAAGGTAGGATAGTTCATAATTATTCATTAATGGACCACTTTTGACTTAACTAAAATATAATACACTACAATTCATTTTTATTTGACAGTTTGATACAAGATTAAAAGTTGTCTGTACAACAAAATTACAAAATCGAGTTCAAAGTCGTCTTAAATGTATGTACAAAATAAATAGGGCAATATCAAATACTCGTATCACAACGATAACCTTTACAAGTATAAATAGGTACTTTTACAATAACAATGTGCTCAATTCTACATGCCACCTAAATTTAAAGTCATCTGTAACTTTCAGAATAAAAACATTGAAAAAGGACAGTAGATTTATTCTCTACGGTTTTCTGTTACAATCTATGATATTTCGCGTTATCTCTCAAATTATGCCGTAAAAATTGAGTGGAAATGTGCAAATGCGCACAAAAATCTTGCGGAAAAAGCGTAAAATCATAGAGTATAAATCTCCTGTCCTTTTTCAATCTGATTATAGTGACAAATATATTTAAATTTTATTTTTAACCGAAGGCATCTAGAATTGATCCCATTAATACACATAATACGTCTTACAATTTCAGTCGAAAGGGTAACAAATTGACAAATAAAGACTTAGCACTTACTTAACACGTATTTAGAATATAACTGTACCCTACTCGTTTCCAACAAATATGCGATTCTTCACAACTCTTTTATTCATAATCCTTTCTCAACCACCACACCTATTCGTTGTATTTCTTAACTATACAAAATAGAAAGCTGCCAATATCACATATGATAAAATTAGTTTGTATATTTCAGCGTAAAATTGTAACAACTGTTAGTTTACAAACTTACTCGTCAGTTTATAAACTATCGGTAGGTTAGGTGAGGTTAGATTATAAATTTCCTAAGATAGATTATAATCTAACGGTTTATGCAATAGTAAAAAAAATAGAATCATAAAATTATACGCCTATTTAAAACATGTGAATCAAGATATCGTGATGTTATTAAATGTAAATTTATATTTACCATTCAGATTATAAAATTACACTAGCTTTGTAGCTCTTCGCCCCGCGGTTTCACACGCGCCCTAATGAGTTTTCCCGTGGGAATGATGTATTTCCCGCTGTAACAAGAAGCGTATGTTCATCTCCGGGATTCCATTACCTGTCTTTCATTGATATCCGTTTTACCGTTTAGGCATGTAAGAAACAGACAGACAGAGTTACTTATTTAAAATATTAGTATGGATTAGAGAGATCTATCTTATTTTTCAGATATTGGCCCTGATTCGGCGTAAACAAGATCTAACTAAAATAAAATCATACCTGTAATTTTTCCGTCTTGAGCGAACAGAAAAGGGACGGCAGTATAGACGGACTTTTTAAAATCCTGTCCAGTTAGGATTCGTTCAAAACTTCAAAGGATTTTAGATAATACTTGACTAGTTTACATCCCGACTTAACTGTCCATTAGATTATAATAAGTGCGCGCAGAAAATGACAGGAATGGTTTTTAGTTTAATAAATCTTGTTTACGCCGAATCGGAGCCATTTTAACTTCTATTCATAAATATAATGTAAAGTACTTCTCAACAAAAATCATTTAAACCTACTTGTTTAAAAATGTAAAAAGGACAGGATGGATTTACAAACATAGATATAAAACTAAAAACATAAGAAACTAACTCTATAGGTAAAAATATAAAAAATATTATCAAAAATAGTATTTCCTACAACCATCTCATTTACATTCGCTTATTTTCAAATAAGAGCAGGGTAAAAATATTTTTTTTCACTTCTCATGCTCGTAAAAAGTACTACTTCGTGCAGGTGAAAACTTTATGCACAAGGGCAAAAAAGTAGCTTTTTTAAATGTGTCTATACTGAGGCAGAGACAAATTAAGGCTATGCAGCCAAACGCAATAAAAAAGTGGACGGATAAAATAATTTATAATATTTTCCTTGAATTTGTTTTGCATTCTATGTTCTTTTTAAAGCATCAGATAAAAAAAACAGTTGATAGTTTTTAATAATAAAAAAAAAGATTTTAACATCATTAATTTAAGGACTAGGCTGTATTAGGTCTCCAGCTCAAGCCTAATATTTCACGTCGAAAGATTTAAAAAGTTAAGTGGCGGGAATGATGGGATGGTCTTGTTTTTTTCATGCGTATTTGTTTACTAATATTTTTGTTGTTTTCTCGCAATCGAAGTGAAAAGCAGATATTCTAACTCGTGCCCAAATCATTTTTCTCCTCGACTTATTCACATTGCCCCTCGCCCCTGCGGGGTCGGGCAGATAAAAATCTCGGAGAAAAATTACTCGGTTTATGCACTTGTTGTGATATCTACAATATTTAGACTTAATTTAAATAATATTGGGAATATTTTTTTTATAAATATATTCCTTTGGCAAACCGTCGTGTATTTAGGAGGATATAAGGAGCTAAAAGTATGAATCAGTAATATACCTACAAATACATACATATACATAGTGACGACTGTATCTCCTACGAGGTAAATAAGCAAAGCACCAACGGCTTACTAGAAACCGTCTCCGCCGGGTTTTCTTCTCCTTCTTCTTCTTCCTAGCCTTTTTCCCGGGTTTGATATCAGATAAAGAGTGTATACTCGTATTGATGTAGAGTAGAGACAGGTTGTAATGTAACTAAGTTGTAAGCGTTTTGCCGACATTACAAAGCACCGAAATCCTTAAATTCCTCTATGTTTATTACAGTATGACCGGGGGGAAAAAAATCGCGAAACAAATAAATTAAGATAAATATCAGATTAAAAAAAATATCAATAAAAAAAATGAATATACAGTAAAGATTTCGAAAAACTAAGGGCGGAAGCATTTTATAACATACAAGACCATAAATTACATTATTACATTGTAATAAGAATAGATATTTATTGACCATAATAATTAGGAACAGAATAATTCAGTAAGGGTCGGTGTCTTTTCACCTCAATTTACCTACATATAATAAAATTCGCATCTTTATTCTTACACATTACACAAATCAGATCAGTCATCTCTTGGTTAGAATCATAAATCTAAATATTTTGAGATTCTTCGAAAACTACATATAAGTATTATATAGAGGGCGTCACACGGCTATACCATACCATGGGGAATCCATCGTTTTTTAGTTAAATTTTCTTTCTCCATACAAAATTTCAAGTACTTCCCCTAAGCAATAACCCAAAAAAGCTCTGGAATTATGAATGAGCTTAAGACATACGTGTTAAGTAAGTGCTAAGTCTTTATTTGTCAATTTGTTACCCTTTCGACTGAAATTGTAAGACGTATTATGTGTATTAATGGGGATCAATTCTAGATGCCTTCGGTTAAAAAATAAAATTTAAATATATTTGTCCACTATAATCAGATTGAAAAAGGACAGGAGATTTTATACTCTATGATTTTTACGCTTTTTCCGCAAGATTTTTGTGCGCATTTGCACATTTCCACTCAATTTTTTACGGCATAATTTGAGAGATAACGCGAAATATCATAGATTGTAACAGAAAACCGTAGAGAATAAATCTACTGTCCCTTTTTCAATGTTTTTATTCTGAAAGTTACAGATGACTTTAAATTAAGGCCACATCAGGTCACCGTGGTTATCAACGCTCGAGTTCACTTATAAGCTGTTTATCTCTCTGTAATATGACGTCATATCATCAAATTGTTTCGAGATGATGCATTTTATTCTCATCTAATTAATTGTTATTTTCAAACTTTATTGATCTGTATTTCTACTGTTTTTACTTTTGGCGTGGTTGATCGAGGATAGGAGTATTTAATGGGCATTGCAGTATTTTTAAAAAATTAACGATGGCTCAAAACGTAAATTTTAATCGCTGAGTTAAGAATTCGTAAATATACGATAATCATTTGTGAGCCCATGAAGTGTAGCTCCTTGGCAAAGTGGGACCAATGATTCATATTCGGATAATATCAGTGTTTGGCTAAGATTGGCTGGTTCATAGATATTATAGTCAGATAGCTTCGACCGGAGCCGACGAGGTAATCGATTCAAAAAATGTTTACAAACTACAGTGAAGATAACAAGCATAATGGTTTCTAATTCTAATCACACGCACCTACAGAAAAGTCAAGATAAATACCTATTATCACGGTCCATATCTTGATATAGTCACCGAGTTTTATAAAAGCCTGAACCTGTTTTAGACGTCGATAAGGCTCCGGTGTGCCAACTTGCCAAACCTAGGCATGTCATAGATTTGAGGACAATATTCGCATATTCTATTTAGACTTGGTGTAACGACTTGTTCAATACAAGTATTTTCATTAAATTCATCCTTAGGTGAATACAAAGATGTTTTACATCTGGCTGCGATACTATCAGTTATTCTTGCTGGATTTAAGATGTATGAATAAAAATGTTTAATTATTAAAAAATGAAGCCAACATTGTTATTTTTAAAAGAAAAAATGGAGTGGATTAATAAGTATAAGGATATCATCAGCACTTGAAACATATCGACTTTTTTTTGTTTTCTATTTTCCTATGCCACGTCAAGTTTAATGTGCTGAGCTAAAAAACAAACGTTAGTTATATTATATACCTACCTATAATTAACATGTACTGTCACGTCACCAATGTAAAAGAAAAGGTATCTCAGATGCTTTTCGTGTTCGATACATGAAGTAAACATGTTTGTTGTTAAACATCCGCATCTTTAATGCATTTATCCTGAGACTGAGATCTTCAATCAAATCAGGAGCATTTACTCTTAAAAGCAAGGATTTCGCATAATCTTTGCTGTCTACACTACAGAGGAAGCGAGATACTATTTGCAAATTTTCTAAAAAATACACGATCCCAACGAGTGTTTCAGCAGAAGGGCACCTCCCTTTCATAGTGAGTCCGTTTTGACTCCCTGAACACAGGCAACCGATTTGAAATAACAGGTAGGATTTTTAATTGAACAGGCTATTAAAATGTATTAATTCATTGTGATGTTTATTTTTTAACGAAAATCATTTTCCACTCTCCTATATTTATTGGTATACTATAAACTGACTGATTTAGTAATATTAAATAGTAATTTGAAGATGGAAACGATTAAATAAATTGGTTACAACTATCAAAATTATTATGAAAATAGCAGGCCTAACATAAGTTTTAATGTAATTTAAACTATAGCCATCAGCACGTTACATTAGTTTTGCATTTTTGTTATTCTCATAAATGTTATAGAAAATCGGAAATTCATAGAAAGATCGGATATTTTTTTTACAATAAAGCACATTACAACTTAACGTAGGCATGTATTTTTTAACGTCCACTCTATAAATGAATTCAATTCTGTTAGGTACCTAATTAATGAATAATCAAAGACTTTTAAGGCGAAAAAGCCTTCTTTTTTATGTAATTTTAAATGTTAAAATAAATGTTGATTAACATATCAAAATATGTTGTTTTATTTTCTACCTATAATACTCTTATTTATCTATTTTTTACAAGAAATCGAGGGTACTAGTAAATAAAAAGAACTTATTCAATTTCATACATTTATTAATTATATTGGATGATATATAAAAAAAACTCTTTTTAAATATAATACAAAATAGTGATGTAAAATATAGAAATTATAGAATGTATTGTAGAAATAAAATATTTTATAAATCTGTTATATACATGAAAAATTATCTAGGCATAAAAATTTGACAATATCATATCGTTCTTCTAGACACATTTATATACTAAGCGGGGGATAGGATAATAGATAAAGGAATGTTTTAGGAAGGTAATATAAAATGGCCTTGTTGAATTCTATCAATGTTTTAAAATACTGGAAGGTAGGATAGTTCATAATTATTCATTAATGGACCACTTTTGACTTAACTAAAAATATAATACACTACAAATTCATTTTTATTTGACAGTTTTGATACAAGATTAAAAGTTGTCTGTACAACAAAAATTACAAAATCGAGTTCAAAAGTCGTCTTAAATGTATGTACAAAATAAATAGGGCAATATCAAATACTCGTATCACAACGATAAACCTTTACAAGTATAAATTAG